>JASDQU011028905.1:27158-37409 GCA_032191745.1 Picea mariana | reverse complement strand
GATAACATCTTCCTTCACTTTGTTAAATTATGGGAAAACAAAGATTAATAATAATAAATATAATAATATAAGCTATGTTATATATAGCTTTTATATATTGCCATGTCTGCATCAATATCATCTTATAATTAGATTCTTGGTCTTGGATTGAGCTCTCAGTGTGAAAATTCCCAAGCCTTAGGTGACTAAAGTACATATGATCGCAATCAAACAATTAGATCGTTGAATTTAATTAATGCAGAAATAAATTTCAGACCATAGCATTCATCAAAAAATATTTGGAAATGAAATAGCGGAAGCATACACATTAATTTCACACAACATAGGTAAATACTCCTTCAATAACTTCTTTTCATTCTTTGGAAAACTTACAAGGAAACCTCCACAAGGTGCCCAAAAAATAGCACTGCACGGATACAAAAAAAACACTTCAAATTGAACGGAACAACTTGCTGGGAGGGTACGGCCTATGCAAACGTCGGTAAGGATTTGTTTGGACGATTGTATGGATCGGTATGGTACTGTCCATAGGACTATGAGGAACTATTCCGTACATTGTATGGACTATACAAAATTGTTGCACGGGATTGCGTGTTACCAGAAACATCTCTTTCCTGGTTGCCTTCTCTCTCTCCCTCTCTGTTGCTCAACCTGCTCAATTGTTTCTCTGGACTCTTTATCTTGACCCGTGTTTATAGTTTTAGCTAAGACCAAAACCCTAATCTATTTTTGAGATTACTCCTAGTCTAAATAATACATGCATGAAATACACTTTTTAGACTCATCTCTTAAAAATAAAACTCAATTTTTAACCAAAGTGAATTACAAAATAAAATTTACTTTTTGAAAATAGAATTACTTTTCAAAAATAGAATTACTTTTCGAAAATATCTCAAACTAATTTTCGCATGTTCACATGAAACCTGTGCGAAAGTTCCTGTCCAAGCTATAATTCTCAACACTCTCTCAGTGAGGAATGGATTTTACACCGATCCAAGTTTGTTTATAAATGCTTGAAACTTCCCTTTTTCCAAGGGCTTGGTTAGAATATCGACCTGTTGATCTGTGGGAATATACTAGAGCTTCACTACTCTCTTTTGAACCCTGTCTCATATGAAGTGATATTTGATCTGTATATGCTTAGACCTGTCATGAAAAACTGGATTCTCAGAGAGTTTGATACAACTATGATTATCACAGTAAATGACTATGGGATCCAACTCTTGATCAAACATTCTTGCAAGTAACTTGTGATTCTAGATGGCCTCACAACTAGCCATAATTTTTTCTATGTACTCTGCCTCTGCTGATCTAAGTGCCACACAAGTCTACTTCCTGTTGAACTAGGATATCATCTTTGATCTCAAGCTAAAGCAACACCCTGAGGTGCTCTTCCTATCTGTTGCACTATCTTCCCAATCTGAGTCTGTATACCCTTACAATTTCACTTCACCGTCTCTAATATATCTTAGACCATACTTCATTGTGCCCCCCAAATACCCGATTACATGTTTTGCTGCTACCCAATGCTCTTGCCTTGGCTCCACCATGAATTGAATCAAGGTGTTCACTGCAAAACATATATCTGGCCTAGAGTTGAACAAATGCATCAAAGAACCTACCAGTTGCCTCTACAACATGGGTCCCCCAACTCTGAATCTGAAGTTGTCACCTTCTTTAGATTAGTGATCATGGGTGTGGCCATACGTTTGCAGTCCTCCATCTGAAACCTCTTCAAGATCTGAACTCCATACTTACCCTGCCTAAGGAAAATCTCCCCTAGTCTCTGCCAAACCTCCAATCTCAAGAAGTAATGCATCGTGCTGGTGTGCTTCATCAAACTAATTTGACATGTCTACTTTGCCCTCTACAATGAGCTTCTCTACACATGTAAGAAACAATTAATCTACATATAGCACCAAAATGAGCAGAGGTGAAGCCCATACTCTATAGATATCCATTGATCTTGTAATACCATGCTCTTGGTTCCTGCTTGAGCCCATACAAGGCTTTCTTAAGCCCAAACACATGAGACTCCTTCCCACTTGCCTCAAATCCATGAGGCTGATCTATGTACACTTTTTCCTCAATGACCCCCTTAAGGAACGTTGCCTTCACATCCATATGATGTATCCGCCATCCCATAAATGAAGCCAAGGACATAACTGCTCTAATGGAAGTGTACCCGGCCATTGGAGCAAATGTCTCCTCGTAGTCCACTCCCTCTCTCTATGAGAACCCTCTTGCCACAAACCTCAACTTAAACTTCTCAATGTTGCCATCTACAACATGCTTGATCTTGTAGAGCCATCTCGAAATCACAACTCACTTCCTCTTCAGTCTTGGCACTGTGTCCCAAACATCATTCTTCATGATGGAGGTGTACTCCACCATGGCATCCTGCCATACCTACTAGCTTGTTGCCTCCTGAAAACTGGAAGGATTGGAATATAGAATGTTGCTCATCAATGTCATATAGACTAGAATTTTTTTCAGAGCTCTACTCTCTCTGAATGTGTTCCTAGGAGTCTCAACATGCTCTTGAGTATTGCTCAATGTTTGATTGAACCATTGGGGTCTCTTGATAGAAGTGGAAGGGGATCCTATCTCCCCTTGTTCATCTGAAGGCTATTGTACTTCCTTGGAAATCATTGGTGACCTTGGCTCAACCTTCAGAGCTTCTTGCTCCTCATCCTCTACCACTAGAGTAGGCTCATGAGACTTCCTGGATGCAAAATCTTCCTCAAACTTTACATCCCTACTTGCTACTATCTTCTTCTTCTCTTGAATATAGATCATGTAAGCCTTTGAAATCTCAGTATAATCCACAAACAAACCCTTCTTGCTGGAAGGCTCCAACTTGGTCCTCTTCTCTACCAATACATGTATATAAACTAGACAACCAAAGATGCAAAAATGACTCACCTCTAGCTTCACACCAGTGAATGCTTCTTCTGGTGTCTTGTCCTCCAAGATATTATGAGGACACTGGTTCTGGATGTAGACTACTGTGTTACATGCCTCCATCCAAAGAAATATGGGCAAGTCCTGGTCATGTATCACGACTTTAGTAGCCCCAATAATGGATCGATTATTTCGCCTTGCAACCCCATTTTGTTGTGGGTTGTACATAACCGTCAACTCCCTCTTGATTCCTACCTCCTTGTAGAATCCCTCGAACTCTTTGGAGATATACTCTCCCCTATTGTTTGATCTCAAGACTTTGATCTTCTTCCCTATTTGGTTTTCAAATAGAGCTTTAAACTCCCGAAACCTTCTAAATACTTCATCCTTGGTCTTTAAGTAGTAGATCCAAGTCTTGCGAGAGAAATCATCAATAAATGAAACATAATACATGCTTCCTGTTATTGGCGCTACTGGCATCGGTTCACAAAGATCTGAATTTACTAGGTCTGAAATCCCCTTAGACCTATGGTCGTTGCTTGGGAAAGTAGCCTTGACATTCTTTCCAAACGTGCACTCTCTGCATACACCATGCTGCTCAAAACTAAACTCTGGAAGACTCGTGACTATCTCCCTTAGAATAGGCAACACCTTGTGATGCATGTCCCCCATCCTCTTGTGCCACAACTTGCACAAGTTGTCACTATGATGCAGGTCCCCCATCCTCTTGTGCCACAACATGCACAAGTTGTCACTATGATGCACAAGGCTCAAACATGTTCACCTTGCAACCTGTACAAATTACCTTCTCTAACCCCTATTATGTAGCATCCCCAGCCCCAAGTTGGGCTATGCCACCATAACAATTATGACTCTCTAATACTCTTTAATTACTCAAATGCTCTGCATATGAACATAAATGTATTTCTAAAGTATATAAACTTAAGCATAATTAAAACAATAAATACCCATAACAAAAATACATAAATAATCACACAATAATTAAAACAATAAATACCCATAACAAAAATTACATAAATAATCATACAGTAATTAAAACAATAAACACCCATAACAAAAAATACATAAATAATCACACAATAATTAAACAAATACATAATGGATACTTATCTTTTGTAAATAAGTCACCAACTGTGTCCAGACCTCATACTTTCCTCCCAAACATAGACTCTACTGCTCATAAAATCTCAGCAGCAGGTCACCCCCGAGTTAGGGATAAAACTCCACCAAGGAAAATGATTCCTAACCCATGTTAAGGTCTAATAACAACAAATATGCTCAAACTAAAGTGCAAACTCCAATAACCAACCTACAACCTCTCATCCCCCACAACCTGTCCCACCTTAGGAAGTGTGCCCCTTTTTTTCTCAATAGTCCTTCGACTACCCCACTTCCCTTCCGTCAAAGCTTTGTAGCTGCAGCTTGGAACACCAGGAAAAATTCCTCGCATTTCTCTCTCACCTGGAGAGAATGTTCACGGGCATGAAAACCCGCTTCTTCAATATGCACACAGGCCTAACAACCCACCTCTTCAACTCAAATTACCCAGGTTACTGGTTGGAAACAACTCCAAATCTTCCTCAATGTAGGTATGGATGATGGATGGCAGAATGTACTTATGGCCAAAATGAGTGAGTGAATGATTAGAGAATGATGAAAAAATGTACCAAACTCCCCAAATATATTTGCATGTTCCCAACTTGACACTTGTCATGTTGGGAACTACTTGGACCCCCACATGGTGATACGTTCCCCACACTTAGGAACTTAGGATAAATAAATATCCCATACTTTAGACTTTAGGAAATATTATTATAATATTTCCTTGGCTTAGCCCCTCTTCCTAGACCCTTAGCCCCCTTTCCATTATAGTGGAGTTCTATCCCCCCATACTCTTTTGTCTGGTTGGTTTGCAATAATGATGTATTCTTATTAATATCTGAATGTGATTACATATTACAATGATATGATCATTGGGATTTTAGCATCTAGCTCTCTAGCCTAATAACCACATGAACTTTGACCTCAAAATACATATACAAAGGCACTCTGGCTCAAAATGTTCTGGCTCACCAACCTATATATACATTACAATTGGGGTTCAACCTAGGGTTATTACATTCCCCTCCCCTTTATTTATGCACTATCCTCAGTGCATTATATACACATGTACAATAAAAAAATTCAACAGTCTTCAAAAAGATGCAGGTACTCTTCCCACATGGTATCTTCATGTTCCCAGGTTCCTTCTTCAAGACTGTAACAGGTCCATTGGACCTTTACTATCCCTATTGCTCGATTCCAGAGTATCTTGACTTTCCAATCCAATATGCACACCAACTGTACTCGTAAATATCCTTTTTGTTCCACCTGGATCACATTCCAATCAATTACACGATTAACATCAGGAACATTATTTTTAAGCAAAGACACATGGAATACATTATGAATGCATATGGATACAAGTAGTGCAAACATGCATGCAACATGACCCATCCTCTCCAGGATTTCAAAGGGTCCACAATATCTCGTTGTCAGTTTTGCATAGTTCCCTAACTTCAGGGAACTTTTCTTCACATTCACTTTTAAAAATACATGGTTACCCACTTTAAACTCTTTGTGAGTTCTACCCTTACTTGCATACATTTTCTGCCTGTTTTGGGAAGTCTTTAAATTTTGTTTTATCTTCACCATCCTTTCTTCTATTTCCATGAGAAATTCTGGCCCAACCACTGCTCTCTCTGCTAGGTTGTCCCATCTCATTGGTGTGTTTCACTTTCTGCCATATAGTGCCTCAAATGACCTCATCTTTAACGATGCATGATACCCATTATTATAAGCAAACTCAACCAAGTGTAGATAATCTTCCCATCTTGATGGTTTATCCATCACATACATCCTTAGCATATCTCGATCACTTGATTTACCCTTTGTTTTCCCATCTTATTCTGGATGATTGTGTTAAAGTTTAGATTGTCCCAAATCCTTTGAATAATTATTACCCTTCCAAAAGTTTGATTTGAACTTGGGATCTCTATCAGATACAATTGCCTTAGGCACACCATGAAGTCTGAAATTTCTCTCATATAAATATCAACAATGTTAGCTACCTTGTGAGTTAGTTTCACTAGAATAAAATGAACAACTTTAGTGAGTTTATCCACCACCACCATGATGGAATCATGTTGCTTCACTGTTCTGGGTAGTTTGGTGATGAAATCAATCGTCACCACTTTCTATTTCCAGTCCAGAATGGGAAAGGGTTGTAGCAAACTAGTTTGATGCCTATGCTCAACCTTGACCTTTTGACATTCAAGACATTTGGCTATATAATCAACCACCTCTTTCTTCATACCCGACCAAAAGTATTGGCTCTTGACAACTGCAATAGTTTTCTGGTAACCTAGGTTCCCAACATAAGACACATTATACATTTCTTTTAATACCATATTTTTCATCGTTTGAGAATTATGAGCATAAATTCTTCCCCCATACACGAGGATTCCATCCTCCCTTAGTTCACAATCTTGAATGTTCAATTGCAAATTACCTTGTTGTAATTGTTCCTTTGCTTCCACATAGTGCTGATATGATTTTGCAGCTTCTAAAACTATGTCTTTTAAATCAAATTTGTACATGCTAATGGTTGTAACATGTATCTCATGTACCCTTCTACTAAGTGCATCAACCACCTTGTTCTCTTTGCCTTTGATACGTTTAATATCAAAGTCATACTCACTGAGTAATTCCAACCATCTTCTTTCCCTGGCATTCATGGTTGGTTGTCCAAACAAATACTTCAAACCACTATGGTCTGTCCTCAATTCGAGTCTCTTTTCCATGAGATAGTGCCTCCACATATTCAAGTCATGCACCATGGCTACCAATTTTAAATCATGAATGACATAGTGTCTCTTACTCTCTTTTAACTTTCTTGACTCGTAGCATACCACATGCCCATTCTGACTAAGGACTCCTCCAAGACCTTCCTTGCATGTATTAGTGCATACAACAAAATATTCATTTGGATCAACAATCCTCAAAATTGGTGCACTTTTCAACAAGCTCTTCAAGTGTTGAAAACTTCTTTCACAATCATGGGTCCATTCAAATATCACACCCTTCTTTTTCAAAGATGTGATTGGGTGTGCAATCTTTGAAAATCCCTCAATAAATCTTCAATGATCTCAACTCTAAGACATTCTTTGGTACTAGCAATCCCTCAATGGATCTTATCTTTTCTGGATCCACTCCTATCCCTTCCTCTGATATGATATGTCCCAAATAATGAATCTGCCTTTGATAGAATGAGCATTTGCTCAATTTTGCATACCAATGATGCTCCCTCAATACTTGTAGCACTATTCTCAAGTGTTGCTCATGATCTTCTTCAGAGGAGTAGATAAGTATGTCATCCAAGAAGAAAATGACAAACTTATCCAAGTAATATCTGAATATACCATTCATCAAACACACAAATACAATTGGTTCATTTGAAAACCCAAATGGCACCACTAGAAATTCATAATGGCCATACCTCGTTTTGAATATTGTCTTGCTGATATCTTCTTCTTTAATTCTCACCTGATGATATCTTGATCTGAGATCAATCTTGGAGAATATCTTGACATCTTTCAACTGATCAAAAAGATCATCTATCCTTGGAAAATGGTATTTATTCTTCACCGTCATCTTATTCAGTTTCTTGAAGTCAATGCAAAGCCTCAGTGTACCATCCTTATTTTTCACAAATAATACCGGGGAACCCCAAGTTGACACACTTGGGTATATATACCCCTTCTTCAAAAGCTCAAGTTGAATTTGTAACTCATGTACTCATCCTGTAAGGAGTCTTGGATACTTGACTATTCCAGGCATAAGATTAATAGATAAATCAATATCTCTTTTCAGTGGCAACTCCAGTATTTCTCTAAATACATATTCAAAATCTTTTAGGACATCACAGTCTTCAATATTTGACACTTTATCCTTAGTTGTCTCTTCCATATGTGCTGCAAAAATTTGGCACCCTTTCCTGAAGCTTCTTTTCAGCTGCAATGATGAAACTTCTATGATAGTTATTACCATTGGAATACTTTGAACTATCCTCAAGTTCCCCTCCTCATCCAAGCAAATAAATGCCTCCTTGTAACAATCTAGGACAACATGATGTTTTTCCAACCAATCCATACCAATTAGGAAATCATATGAGCCTAAATGTATGATATTCAAATCTTCCCTGATGCTCAGTCCATTCATGTTCACTGGACATTCCTTAACCATCTCATTAATTCTTCTTTTAGTTCTTGTAGCTAGTTGAACCAACCAAGATTTCCCAAGCTTACTTCTTGGAAAATGAAATCTTTCCACCATATTATGATCTAGATAAATTTGACTAGCTCCCAAATCAATTAAAGTAGCAATGAGTTGGTTATTGATCTTACCTTCCACTTCAGTCATATGAAACTAAGACTTAGCTTGCTTGTTATCCGGGGCCGCGTAGATCCTCGATACACTTCTGCCCACTTTCTCAATTGTATTAGCTTGATGTACATTGTGAAAAATGTTCACTTTTTCACCTCTATGAGGGAAATCTATGTACATGTGATCTCCCTCATAGCCCCAACATTTAATAGGCTGCTGCCTTGGTCTTTTCCCCATTGTTTCTGTCATTCTAGGCTCTTTGGAAACTGGCTGTCCCTGAGAGTTATTTTTGAAAAAGGGTGGCTTGGTTCCTTTCTTCCTCTGTTCCATCCTGCCTTTCTTCTTCTCTTCCCAATTCCTTTGGAAAGTTGGTCTTCCTATATGCTGATCATAGAGGAATTTAGCTCTCCTTATGGTTTCTTCTAGTGTCTTGGGATCATCATAATGTATCTTATCACTGGAAATTGAAGGAATCCCACTTAGGTACCATTGAATCTTGACCTATTCATCCTTGATGAAGTCAACATATTTCAGCAGCTCTAAGAATCTCCTTTCATACTCATCCATAATCATACTCCCAAGATTGAGTTCAAAGAACTCCTTCATATTTCTATCATAATAACACTTGGTTAAGTACTTCTTTTGAAAATACCTTTTGAACTTCTTCTAAGTAACCTTCTTCTCATTAATGTGTTGCACTTGTACAAACTAGTCCCACCAAATTGATGCTTTTTCCTTGAACTGGTAGATGGAAATTCTTCCTTCTTCTTGTGAGGAAAAATTGTGCAATTGAAAATACTTCCTCATTCCCAACAACCAATTCTATGCATCCTCATATTTCTTGAGCTTACCATCAAAGGTAGGGGGCTTGATCTTATTCATTTCTCCTTGTAGTTCACCTACCCCCGAAATCTCTTATGTATTTTTATGGGATATAAGCTTGGAATGTTGTGTGCTCTTCTCACTGAATATATTGGTGAGTGATGATGGTGTTTGCTAGTAGCTTCAGATTATCCTCTTCTAGCATGATATCTATGACTCCTTGATTTGCTTGATTCTGTCTTCTTATCCATTTTATTCTCTATTCTATCCAAGCTCTGCAACAACTTGATGTTGAAGCCATATTGATACTCCTTGGATTTCATAATCATCTCATTATCATCTTTATAAATTTAGACATCTTTTTGCATATTCTTTATAGTCTCCACCAAATTCATACTCTCCTCCTTTCCTTCTCTATGCCCATTGGATTTTGTCCCTTCATTACCCATGCTGAAACACAACCCTCTAACTGTTATAATATAATGGATGTGCTTGTTTTACCATTGACAATATCACTATTGTCACCCAACCATAGGCCGAAGCCACCCTCCGAGCACCTTAACCTTGACAGAGAATCACTCCGGAAGCAAACCCTATGCTAGATAGCCAAACAAAGGGTAGCACACCTTTCCCCAAGGATATCACACCAACAAGAGCTGATCAGATAGTCCAAACCCTAACCAAGAGATAGTCCAAGCCAAATGTGATTTGCTAGCTACAACAACTGCAATGATAGCTCTCCCTCAAACCTATGGAAAAAACTGGGCACTGCAGTGCGCACAAGTGCTACTCTGTAATTCTGAGATTGCTTGCCAGAATGAAGACTGACCTCCTGTATTTATAGTAATTTTGGCTAACTGCCTCAGCCGAATTCTCATTCTGGGTATCTGTTTGTTCAGTATATATTATTTATTCTGGCTGACTTCTTCTCTTGGAGGCTAATAACCTAATACACGTTATCTTCTTGAGTCGACAAGTCTTCTAGGGATATTAGCCAACTCATTAGGGTTTCTTCTTGCTTCCCAGAATATCCTATTCTCGTCAGGTTTACACATGGAGGTAAATACCTCCCGCAGCTAC
>JASDQU011028904.1:9397-39550 GCA_032191745.1 Picea mariana | reverse complement strand
ATACGGAAGCACCCTCCGGGTATACTCTGCAAAGCGTGGCCCGATGTCTGTCCTAGGTACCGAGGTATACCCCCGTAGTCACCCGTGTATGTCCCTAGAAAAGATTGGCAATTAGTTTGCCAGCACGTGAACAGTCACCAGGCGGGTACAGTCGGCAGTCGGGTAGACCACAATGAGCAGGGTATCAAGCCTGAAACATGTCAAGGGTATCGAGAGAAAATGGTCTGGAAGACAACTGAGGACCTCGAACGGATTCGAGACCCATGAAGCTCTATGGCAAATGCAAATGACAGAATCCCTTAACAAATCCTCTATATGTGTTCTCCACAACGCTCGGTCCAGCTTTGGAGGGGTTATCTCCGCTACCTTTCCTTACGCGACCTCGTGTTTAGCCCCTGTGTTAGAGGGGGGTCCCGGATAACTTTCCGTAACTGGACTTCTACACTCCCTATTGACAGACTCCAATGTTTGGTTTGAGTGGCCTTAGAGAATTTACTCTCCAACCTATTCCAAGGCCCTAGTCCTGAGCTAGTGTATGCACCCTACAAACAAAAAAGTCTAATTGATTTTAATTAGCGTTTCTTTTAATGGGATTTTTAAGTCACAAGGTACGAAAGTGAAACTGATGGTGTGTAAAAAGACTCAAAGCAAAAATAACAAGAAATGCTTGGAAACAAAAACTTCTACTAAAATGCAAAACCAGCAACTTTTCAACAAGAAAGACTTCTTTTCTTTTCAAATTTACTAAGATTTCATGCAGTAAATATGAAGGACTTTCACTCAAATCTGTGAGCTACTTATACTCTACATGCACTGCAAAACTTATGCAAAAAGACTTCTTTCCTAGCTACTGATGCAACAACACAAAATCTTCAAACCAAGAAGACAATGAAACAAGAGAATTTTTTTTTTATTTCGTTGCACAATAACACAACAAGGAAAAATGTTGACAAGAACAAAACCAAGAGAATGAAAAGAAAACTCTGGCTTAAAGCGCAGATCGCAAAAGAATCAGAGCACAAAATGCGAAAAAGCAATCAAGACAACATCGATTCTAACACTTGCCTAAAAACCATAAAACAAATATTTTTTCTCTTTTGTCTTTCCTATCAAAACATTAAGTAAACAAAACACAAGCTAAGGATATGAGGCCTTAACTTACTGACTGTGCCCACTAGACTCCAAACCCTGAAAGGAACACTTCTCAACACAGGAGGGGATGACTGCCCCACCCAGGCTAGAAGACAACCAGACAGGCCCGTGACTGTCACTGAGACAGAACGCATTCAAACGCGTGCTGAGCTATAACAGCACGCGGGTACCCGCGAGCAGAACTGAAACAGCCCGCGTGTATGTATAAAATCAAAGAAAAAATCAAACACAGGCAGCCCAGACCTGAAAGAGGCCTCTGGTATTGATAACCAGGGTCTCTGAAAGGCTTGGATGCTTCTATCTTGACAGAAAAGAAAAATTTGCAAATAGAAAACAAGTGCAAAGAATAACCAACACAATAAGACAAACCGAAACCAAGATAGTAAACCAATCAAGACCCAGACAGGATCCAGAAAGCCCCATGAGAAGGTAAACTTCTGACAGGGAAGAGGATACTGCCTCTTAAGCTTCCTGGGCTCTACACGCTACTGAAACCACTACAGCAGGCGTTCAAACGCGAGCTGTAGAAGGTTAGGGCACTGGTTACATGCGGGTAGGGCTTCTACAGGCCGCGTGTACCTCTGTGTGTCCCGAGAATCAATGTCAAGCAATAGCCAAGGAAAAACTGGTATTGATAACCAGGTTCTCTGCTAGCTTTTGACCTAACAGAAAACAAAAACAACAAAGAAATAGAAAACTCAACTTCTTTTAACTACCCAAGAACCTTTAACTAAATCCGGGAAACCCTAAGAGTAAATCTCCCCAGCAGAGTCGCCAATTCTTTTGTTGGGAAATTGTACCCTACGGACTAACAAGCTAGGGCTTAAACTTGCATGCAGATCATGACCCTTTAAGAAATTACTTTTAACCTTCTACCCCAAATCTAAAACCCTTTTTCACATGAAAACATGGGAAGAACCAACTAACCTTTTTATCGACGGTTGGTGTAGATCCTCCGTTGAGCTTTATCTCCTTGCTTCTGCTGCTCCTTCCAAAAAGCGATCCTGCAAGCAAGACAAAACTATGCATGCATGCTATTGTTCTACTAGAGGATTAGAGATTAAACACAAATTAAATAAATCATATAAAACTCATGCATTTGGGACGGGAAAAGTATATTTTTCATTAATCTCAAGATGAATCAACTTACAATGATTATAGAGATCGGCCATCGTTCCTTGATCCTGATCCTGGGCTCCTCCTCTTCTTTGTCCTCCAACTGCTTTTCTTGAATTCTTCTAAAGCTTGAGGAAAGGCTAANGATTTTCCTCCTTTGAATAGTACCCCTACCCCTTATTTTATAGGCTAGAAGGAGCTAGGGTTTTAGACGAACTCTCGGCCATGCATGGCAGGGAGTTCCAGTTAACTGACCAAAAGCTTCTCGTTTCGTCGGCAACTTTCCTGATTTTTTGCTTTGTTAGGTAAACGCTTGCTGTAGTGGGTCAGCCCGCGTTCCAACGCATGCAGTATAAGGCCTGCCAGCGTTCCAATGCACCCAGTGATAGGTTAGGGCACGGGCTACTTAATTTAGGAGGTTTTTGAAGAGTTTGTTCAGCATGGCTTTGGCAATGAAGGGCAATGAGTAGGCCTGATGCTAGGTAAGCATGAATAGTGCAATCTAGGGTTATAACAAGGAATAATTCGGTGAGAATTCTTAGGTCTACCAAGGACATTGAGACTTTCAGTAGCCCAAGGAGGAACAATTTAAACATAAGAACTTCTTGAATTTAAATCTCACAGAAACTGAAAGGAACTGTAACAACACTGTAATCAAACTTTCATCGTAATGCAATCACAATAGTTCAAGTGAATCATTCAACCATGACCTCTTTTAGCATCAGAAGGAAACAAGAGGAAGTAAGAAAGCTGACTGTCATTAAACAAGAAATTTCAAATGCATATACACAACTAGATAACCAGAGATTTTATTAAAAATTTACATTTTGGGAGCTTTGCTCTACCATCGACCTTTACAAAATATAAAAAATGAGTATATATACTCAAAGAAACTCGCCCCCTGTAGAAGCGTGCTCTGGTCACTGTATTCAAGGCTTCATGTCTTCTTCTTCTCCTGTCAGATTGCACATACATTCTTTTGTCAAACGCAGTCTCAGATCAATATGGGCTTTGCAGAAAACTTCATTGACAGAGAGGCCTTGGGCTGACAGCCTGCCTCCATGGTCGACGCTCCCATGCTTTCCATTTACGAGGTGAAATGATATTTCAACTACCTCCCCCTGCTTCCATTAACTAACTTCATTGGGATCGGGGTGGAGCTTGACACCCATGAATGTCCATGTGAGCACGCAACTTCTTTGAGTCAATTCTGGCAGCTCGAGGCCACGCAGTCCTTCTCTGTGGCCGAATCAGACACTTTGAGTCTTTGCGCAGCTCCCTGTCATCGCCCTACGCAACCGCAGGTTGTGACCTTGCGCTTAAACAAATGGAATTTTGGGACTTCGAATATCGGGAGTTCTCACTCCCTTCGATTCACAATTTTCTGATGCCCGAATCCATAAAATAGTCCATCTAGATCAACGGTGGGATCTTCCTTGATTTTGATGGCCATGATTGGTTCCTCGAACGCTTTAGCCGCCTGTCGTTAGAGCGATGCCTACTTTCTCTATGGCCCTTCTTTTCAATACGACCTCGAGCTGTGACCGTGGGCCCAGCTCATAGGCACGTCATAATTTCATGTTTCGTGATTTCATGAGGTGCTTCATGATCAAACCTATGAATTGTGAAATGGTGATCCCTTAGATTGGGGGCCATGCATCTCCTTTGATCGGATGGCCCAAATCACATCGACATTTCGGGTCTCCGGACTTCGGGCTATGGATGCACCTTTATGACAAGAACCTTGAACTCCCAATTCTCGATTCTCTGAAATTCACCGATGTCAGATTAATGGCCCTCAGCTCTTCACGATTGAACGACCCAGATTTACTTTTTCGTGAATCGGGACTTCGCGATCCTTGCTGAACAACTTTACAACACTTTGAACTCATGATTCTTGCGCTCGCTTGCCTTCATTGAATATTGAACTTTCTCGCTCATTTGATTTGCGTCTTCATCAAACCACCTCAAGTATTGCACTCGATAGTCATGATTGAGGCATGTGAACGATTACCTGGGTGACTGGATGGAGGCTCGGGGAGAATAAGAGGATCAGTGTCAGAGGCAAAGGGAGAAATGCATCGACCCTAGGGAAAACATAAAGGCTTGTGTCCAATGGCTTTCAAGCGGTCTGACAAGAAAAACAAGTCGATCAACTGGATGAAGAAAAATGGAAGGAAAACCACAAGACGAGAGGAAAAATTACAATTGGGTCTGCATAGGATGGAAAGACAGACCAAATTATAGACCCAGGAAAGAAACACGACTCTAAAGACCTTGAAAATTTTATGTGCTAACATTAGGCTCAATGGGGGATAGAGTCCTCCCTACGTGGCTCTAAGAACTCCTTTTGTGGATTTAGTGCCTTAGTGTTGGGTTGTGGAGTCTTCTATTAGAAACAAGACAAATTAAACATGAAACATGAATGGTATTTATAATGGCAAGACGCTGACTATGGATTTAAACAAAAAACATCTTCAAGAAGTTCCCATTTACAGGGCCACCAAAGACTTCGTCTCCCTCCAAATCTTTCAAGCTGTAAGTGTTATTTGGGAACTTCTCAAAGATTTGGAAAGGGCCAATCCAAAGGGCTTAAAGTTTTCCATGTTTTCCCTTATCCTACTTAGGCGCATCCCATTTGAGTACCATATCTTTCAACTGGAAATCCTCCTTATTTCTCGTCCTGTCAAAGGTCTACTTGATTTTCTGTTGTTGGTGATGTGCTTTGTCCAGAAGTTTCTCTCTTGCCTGTTGCACTTCTACAAGTTGATGAATTCTTCTGATCATGTCATCAGGCTCTTCCTGGTGGTCTTGGAAGAACTTCACCACGGGCAAGGCGAGTTGAGAAGGAAAAACTACTTCAATCCCATATACACACTAGAAAGGAGAGATGCCCAAGTACCTCTTTGTTGTCACTCTATCAGCCCACAGAGAAAATTTGATCTTTGAATCCCTTGCTTTATTGTTATCCTCTAGCAATCTTTTGATGATCTTTACTAGGATTTTGCTAATCCATTACCTTGCGGATAATAGTGGGTAGAGTGAATTAGTGAAATTCTGAATTTCTCACAAACCTGATCAATGGTTTAGCTTTGAAGAATGCAGCGTTGTCAGTGACAATTCTGGTCGAGCACCCAAACCTTACTATAATGTCCTCCAGAAAACTAATGATCACCTTATAAGAAGTGTTCCTTGTGGTTATAGCCTCTATCCACTTGGTGAAATAATCTGTCGCAGTTAGGATCCACCTCTGTTGACCACTTGAAGGAGGATGAATCTGCTCGATAAATTCTAGACCCCACTGTTGAAAGGGTCCTAAAGCTAGTACTAGCTTCAATGGCAGAGACTTGAGTTGCTTCTTTCCAAAAAATTTATGACATTTGATACAAGCCCTGACTTTCACACAGACGTCAGTGAATAAGGTAGGCCAGTACTACCCAGCCCTTAGAATTTTGTAGGCAGTGGTTTTCAAAAAATGATGTCCCCCACATAGGCTATCGTGGAACTCAAATATAATCTTTTGGGCCTCCTGTGGGTCCAAACATATTAAGAGAACTCCTAGAGTATCCTTCCAATACAAAACATGGTCAACAAGGCAATATCTGATTGCTTTGAGCTTTAAATCTCTTGCCTTGTTCCTTCCCATACCATATGGAGGCTGCAACTCCTACAAAAAAATATATAATTTCTTTGTACCTGGTGCATTCTGCCAATGGAGGGTTGTCCTGAAGACTTATATCAAATGCCTCAGCGTGCTGGTTTTCTGAGCAAGTGTTGATGAAGTTAACCCTCAAAGATTTACAATTAGAATCAGCCAATAACTTGGCTAAACCTTGGCCTTGAACTAGCTTGGTGGTTTTTATATCCATATCAAATTCAAGGATCTTCGTGATCCACTTGTCCCCTCTCCCGTCTATGTCATGTTGAATGAGAATGCCCTTCACAGAATCTAAAGGAACATATGCAATGATATTCGAATCAAAACATAGAATATGGAAGCTTTGAGGGATTTCACCAAGGCATAGGCCTGCTTCTCCATAATTTAATATCTGATCTCTGCATCCCTCAATGCTCTGCTGAAAAAGGAAATAGGTTTTTCCATCCCTTTAGCATTTTTCTACAACAAAACGGTTGCTACTATATCAAATGAAGCAAACAAAAAAATCAGGAAATCCTTGGAATAATCGGGACTGATCAGCACGGGTGCCTCAATTAGTGCCTTCTTAATTTGGTTGAAGGATTCTCTGGGCTCAACAGTCCATTTCACTTCGTTCGCCTTCTTGAGCATGGTTGTGATATGCTTCACCAATTCAATGAAATTTGAAACAAACCTTCTTAGAAAATTGACTTTCCCTAAGAAAGACTGGAATTATTTCTTAGATCTCAAGAGTGACAAGGCTTGGATTGCTTCCACCCTTCCGGGATCAATTATTAATCCCTCAGCAGATACTATATTCCCCAATAATTTTCCCTCCTTCATGGAAAACAATGATTTCTTGGGATTTAAGGAGAGACCAAATTTCCTACATTTCAGGAAAACCCTTTTTAAATGCTCACAGTGCTCTCTATCTGATTTGGAGAAGATTGTAATATCATCCAGATATATAACCACAAACTTGTATTCTTATCCAATGAAAGTGATATACATGGCTCTCTGGAAGGTTGCTCCTGCGTTCATCAATCCAAAGAGAATTTTGGCATACATGAATGTACCCCAAGGAGTGGTGAAGGTTGTTTTTTATTTGTCCTTAGGTAGGACCAAGATCTGATTGTATCCCGAAAAGCTGTCAATCATGGATATCCTTGATGAGCCAGTTACCCTTTGTAATATGTGTTCCATTTTCAGCAAGGGGTAATTGTCTTTCTTTGAGCTCCTATTCAGGTTCCTGAAATTGACACAAAGTATGATTTCCCCACTTTTCTTTCTCACCGGGACCAGGTTGGCCACCCACTCTGAATATCTCAAAGGCACGATGATGTGGGCATCCAACATATTCTTTACCTCCTTCTCCATAATAGGTAGCATCATAGGATTTATTTGTCTTAATTTATGCCTAAACGGTTTGGAATCCTCCTCAATGGGATGTTATGCTTAATAACGCTAGTGTCATATGTCCTAAGGTCCTCATAGGTCCAGGAAAACACATCAGAAAATTATTTTAATAACTCAACATACTTGGCCCTCTGCTTCCTTGACAAGCTTCTTGATACCTTAACAAACTTTGGATCCTCCTTTGTACCAACGTTGCACTCAGCTACATCAGCATTCTCAATTGGGCCTATAAGCTTTAACACCACATCGTTCCCATCGAATAACCTTTATAGAGGAACCAATCCCCTTTGGAATGTGATTGCTAGGCAACTGAACAATATGGTGATTAGCAATTTTAATCAAAAATACTTGAGGAGGAGGGTCGCCCTCGGAATCATGATCCTAATCAATGTGTAATGCAGATAACTAGTCAACTGACTCAAGAAACCTTATGATTTCAAGATCATCTTTGAACACCTTCCAATGCTTGATATTATCAGGTACATAGGGCCGATATTTAATCTCAACATCATACCTGAGCTTAGGTGGCAGTGGGATCCTGAACTGGCTTGCTGAGACAGCCATATTATTGGCCATGACATTTTCCTTTCTAGGAACAAATGAAATGTTGAAGGCTAAGAAAAAGATGTCAATCAGGTCCCATACTTCATTTCTGTAACTTCTGAGCTGAGGGTGCTTGGCCTGATAAGCCTTTCTGAACTGCTGGACATTCAACTCAGCATCCCTGAACACTTCTATCTCTTTGATTCCCATGTCCTTTGTAGCCCTCAAACCTAAAACAAGAGCTTCATATTCTTCTGCATTATTGGTAGTTTCAAACTCTAATTTGTATGACAGGGATATGGTTTCATGACAAGGTGACACAAGAACCACTCCAACACCTTCCCTAGAAGAGGCTCCATCGAAAAACATTTTCCACATAGAGGTAATTGGAGGAGAATATTCACCGAGAGTACTGGACTTTCTGATCTCAAGAGGGGGCTTAGGGGCATCAATGAGCTGCAATAAGCTGGATCCTAAATTGGTATCCAGGAAAAATATAGGATGATTGGTGGGTTTTTCTTCATCGCTGATAATGTAGACCAATTGAGCCTCTCTGTACAGTCTCCTATGCTCCCCTCGGAACACTAGAATGGTAGCATATGTGAGGTCCATCCGCAATGTTCCCCCAAGTCTTTTTATCCAAGATCTTGACAACAGCATGTCGAACTTGGGAGGAACATTAGCCACCACAATATCCATGACCACACTTTTCATGGGTAGCTGGAACAATGTCACCACTAGATCCTTGATGACCCCAAGACATTGCACTCTCCTCGAATCAAAAGAATATAAATCATGAAAATATTTTTTGATTTCTAATCCGAGTTCTTCCATGACAATTTTGGGCATGAGGTTATGAGATGCCCCTGAGTCCATCAGACAATTATGCAGCACCTTGTCATGTATGTTCAGCGATGTGTAGAACAGAGGGGATGAATCATCTCTATATTCTACCATAGGACCTAGGATGACAGTCGTATTTTAATCTTGGAGATTTATTGACTCTGTGGAATGATGGGATGGCTCGGATTGCAATAGTTTAGAGAGGGACTGCTTGAGGTCTTCGCGCTTGACTAGCTCTGAAAGGGGAACAGGGATTCTGATCTTTTGAATTTCATGCTCAAAGTTAAAAAGGGAAGGGGGCTTCAAAATTTCTCTCACCTATGGGACAGGATCTTTGGCTATGGGTGGGGGATTCTGAGCTTTATTTTCTTTGTCGTTGTCCGCTACATCTTTAGCAAGCTTCTCTGCTCTAGGAGCTAGATCAAGGACATCAGACTTCCCTTCTTTCTTCTTAGATCTGAGGTTGTATTTACTTCGGCTATTATTGGCCTTTTCCCCTTTACTCAGCTCATTTATTTGACTGTTCATGAGGGATTCCTTGTATGCGGATTGAGTTAAATGAGGAAATAGGGAGGTGTCTCCAACACAATGGATTTTAGGATCAAGTTCAAGCTCTTCTTCCTCCCTCTTATCCTCAGTAAAAAGGTTGTTTTGGAGAGGGGTTTGAATTTTCTAATCATTTCTATCTATGCCCCTTTGTTCCCTTGGCATGATCTGAGGAGCATTATTATTCGACCTCTTGAAGTTTCCTCTGTTATCGATATTTTGAGGATTTTTGTATGTCTGCTTCCCTTCTAATTCCAACCTTTCCATTCTAGCCGAAAGTGATTTTAGTAACCTGGTTACTCGTCCATTTGATGGAGGGGGGCAGAGGAACTGGAGGCTGAGGCTTCAACCCTTCCCCTTCCTCTATCTCTATCAGTCTTATTCCTGAGTCAATCAACTACCAATATGTTAGACTCTACTTCTAGGGTTGCATCTTGCATGTGAGCTAAGGAAGTAGCTCTTCTCTCTCTTAACAGGAGGCAGAAGTCGGGGTCAAAATCTCTAGCATAGGTAATTTTGGCAGAGGCCTCTGTAGACTTTATCTCGGTGGGGATTTTATTGTAAATCTTGTTGAACCTTTTAGAGAAGTTAGAGACAGACTCTCCCTCTTTCCTCTTTAGGGACTCGAAATCTATGATATAATACATGAAGTCCTTTTTATTTCGGCATTGTCTCAAGAAAACATCATCAAGATCCTCAATCCCAGTGATGGATCTAGGAGCCAAATATCTGAACCACTTTCTGGCTTCTCCATCAAGACTGTGAAAAAAATCATCATCCACACATCTTCATATACTATGACATAGTTATCAGCATAACTATAGAAAGTTGCAAGGTTCTCCTCTGTGGTTATATCTCCCTCCCCTGTAAACTTGGGTAGTTGCTTGAGGTAGCCACCGACTGGGAGGGAATTAAGAGGCTGAGGCAAGACCAGGGGGGCATATCTAGAAGCCACTATGGCATCCATTCTACTTCTAGAAGGATTAGCACCTACCATAGCTATGATAGGTGGAGGAGAATTAGGAGGAGATGGGGTTCGAACAGGGGAGACTAGAACTGAGCTTCCGGGAGGAAAGGGAAACAATAAAGGATTTGAAGAAAAGGCTACAGGGATTGAGGGAGTAGGGGGTTCTCTTTGAGCAGCAGCAACCGTAATAGGAGGAGGGGTAGTAAAGCCCAGGGTGGGAAACTCTTAATAGGTGCTAGGTCTAAACCACGGTACAATTTCAGGGGAGAGAGGAGTGACAGGGATTTCTCCCTCCAATATCGGACCAAGAGGGGAAAACTCAACAGGAACACTCCCAAAATTTAAAGTTCGGGAAACTCCAACAGACGGTATAACAAGGAAATGAGAAGAAGAAATTGGAGTTTCTAAAGAAGGACCATGAAAATCATCAGAAATACCTGGTTCAGTAGTAGAAGTTCCTTCTCGAGGGACCTTTCCCTTTATGATAATTTTCTCTAGGTCAGCTTCAGGTGTTTCTAAAGGAAACTACGGAGTAGACCTAATGTGTCTGCCTCTAGAAGCCACAGCTAAAACAGTGGAGTCACCAGTGGATTCAGATCAATGGAGTCGCCAGGTGCACAGCTGCAATCTTTGATGTACTAAGTTCTAATGCACCTTCAGAACTAGTAATCTTTGTCATTTAATCCCAGGGAAAATATTCAATTTTAGCCCCGGCAGCGGCGCCAGAAATGTTAGCACCAGAAGTCACCCCTCGATTACAGCAGAGGTAAGCCTGATACCCATAAGAGTTTATGTCACAAATTGGTTAAAAAAGGATCAAATGGGTGCAGTCTCAAGAAAATATCATTTTAACTCAGAAAATTGGACTGATATGCACAAGCAGGTGAGGTCTTGGTTTAACTTCAGACAGTAAGTTGTAGTAAGGGTGAGTAGGAGGAAGACTTCGGTGAGAAAATGCAGAGGTCTGCCAAGGACATCAAGACTTTTGACAACCCAAGGAGGAACAATTTAAACACAAGAACTTCTTGAATTTAAATCTCATATAAACTGAAAGGAACTGTAACAACACTGTAATCAAACTTTCATCATAATGCAGTCACAATAGTTCAAGTGAATCATTCAACCATGAACTCTTTCAGTGTCAGCAGGAAACAAGAGGAAGTAAGAAAGATGACTGTCATTAAACAAGAAGTTTCAAATGCATATACATAACCAGATAACTAGAGAGTTTATTAAAAATTTACATTTTGGGAGCTTTGCACTACCATCGACCTTTACAAAATATAAAAACTGAGTATATTTACTCAAAGCAACTCGCCCCCTACAAAAGCGTCATGCTCTGGTCACTATATTCAAGGCTTCGCATCTTCTTCTTCTCCTGTCAGACTTCACATACATTCTTATCTCATACGCGATCTCAGATCAGTATGAACTTTGCAGAAAACTTCATTGACAGAGAGACCTTGGGCTGACAGCCTACCTCCATGGTTGGAGCTCCCATGCTTTCCATTTACGGGGTGAAATGAGGTTTCAACTACCTCCCCCTGCTTCCATTAACTAACTTCATTAGGATCGGGGTGGAGCTTAAAACCCATGAATTTCCAAGTGAGCACACAACTTCTTTGAGTCAATTATGGTGGCTCGAGGCCACGCAGTCCTTCTCTATGGCCGACTTGGGCGCTTCGATTCTTTGCATGGATCCCTTTCATTTCCCTACATGAGCGCGAGCTATGACCTTATGCTTAAACAAATGGAATTTCAGGACTTTGCATATCGGGAGTTCTCACTCCCCACAATTCACAATGTTCTGATGCCCGAATCCAAGAAACGGTCCATCTGGATCAACGGTAGGATCTGCCCTAATTCATATGGCCACGATTAGTTCCTCGAATGCTTCAGCCGCCTACCACTAGACCGACGCCTACTTTCTCTATGGCCCTGCTTTTCAATATGACATCGAGCTGTGATCGTGGGCCCAACGCATAGGCGCGTCCCAATTTCACATTTTGCGATTTCACGAGGTTCTTCATGCTCAAACCTTTGAATCGTGAAATCACGATCCCTTAGATCGGGGGCTACACATCTCCATTGATCAGATGGCCCATATCACATCGGCATTTAGGGTCTCGGGACTTTGGGATATGGATGCACCTTTATGAAAATAACCTCGAACTCCCGATTCCCAATCCTCTGAAATTCGCCAATGTCAAATCAACAGCCCTCGGCTCTTCATGATTGGATGGTCCAGATTCACTTTTTCGCGAATCCTTACTGAACAACTTTACAAAATTTTTAACTCCTGGTTCCCACACTCACTTGCCTTCATTGAAGACTGAACTTGCTCACTCATTTGATTTGCATCTTCATCAAACCACCTCAAGTGTTGCAGTCGGTGGTCATGATCGCGGCCTGTGAATGATTACCTAGGTGACTGGCTAGAGGCTCGGGGAGAATAAGAGGATCAATGCCAGAGGAAAAGGGATAAATGCATCAACCCTATGGAAAACAAAAAGGCTTATGGCTGATGGATTTCAGGTGGTCTGACAAGGGAAACAGATCGATCAACTGGATGAAGACAAACGGAAGGGAAACCACAAGACGAGAGGAAAAATTACAATCTGGTATGCACAAGGAGGAAAGACAGACCAAATTACAGACCTGGGCAGGAAACACGACTCTAAATACCTTGACAAGTTTATGTGCTAACAGAACGGTCCATATTCTCTCTCGCGTTTCGTGAATTCTCAATTTTGAAAAACAACTCCCTCCGTGCTTCGGACTCCCAATTTTCGAGTTCCCAAAATCATCTGTCATCTTTTGATCTTTTTCCTTTATGATTATGGTCTCCATCTCTCCTAATCTTCTGATCATTTCTGACTTGAAATATTTTCAAGGTAATCAAAGGTGACACCCCGTCCAGGTTAGGGCCATCCAGCTGGGCAAGCTCCTTGCATTGGAGCCAAAGGGGTGAGCTTTGGGACTGCCTGGAATCATGGAGAATGATCTGTTGCATGGATTCAACCCCTGCATTGGCCAGTCTATCCACAAATTTGTTTTCACTTCATTGAATGTGTGAGGGGGTTAGAGTAAGAGAGGATCTAAGAAGTTCCTGGAAGCTGCAAAGAGGGCCAAGGAGGTGCCAATTGGGAGTGATTTTCCCTGGATCTCTTCCATTCGGGATTTTTGTTTCCAATTATATTATGATTTTGGAGTCTCCTTTAATGATTAGACAAGTGAGGTTTTGATCTAGAGCCATTTTCACTCCTCAGATAAGACCCAAATTTTTTGCTGAATTGTTGGTGTCGAATCCTAGATTTTCTACAATGAGGCTTTGAATTTGGCCCAGGTTGTTTCTTATGACTACTCCATAGCCTGAGTGCTCTAGATTTCCCTTTGATGCACCATCAAAGTTGATTTTATGGAAGCCAGGTGAGGGGGGAGCCACTTAAAGGGACTGAGGGCTATTGAATTTGGGGGGGATGCTTAGGAGGGGTGGAGTGTGCAAACGATAAGCCCCAAGAGTTGAGGAGCGAGAGCTCACCTAGGTCAATGGGGAAGTCTTCCTTGGTCCAAAATTGTAGCTGAAGAGTTTCCTAGAGATGCGAGAGGATTGCATTCCAGAGGAGGGTAGGAGAAGAATGTTGGGAATGAAATATTTTTCTGTTCCTCTCTTTCCATAGTTGCCAAATTATGAAGCCTGGTAAGGGTTGCCAGGTTCTGTTCAGAATAGGACTTTTGAAGGAACCAGAACCCCAATTCCTGATGGTGCTTATAATGTTGTTTTTAACTCATTTGGTTCTTCTCATGAGTTGAGTGGTTAGGTTCCAGATGATCTCACTGAGTGAGCAATTGTTTAGGAGGTGCTCCATGGTTTCTTCTTGGAGATTGCAGAGATCGAAAATCGAGGGGCCAATGAAACCTCATATTTGAAGATTGTCCCAGGTTAATATCTTGTTCTGAAGTAGAATCCAGAGGAATGTAGAGATTTTGGGCCAGAGTTTTGATTTCCATATTGTTGTCCAGATGTTGTCTTTTTTAAGATTATGGAATTCATCTTGTAGAGTGTATCCCTCCTTGAGAGTGAAGTTTCCATGAGGTGTGTATCCCCATCTGAGAATGTCTTGGTCTGTTCTTTTCCAGATTCATCTTTGGGAAGTTGCTTATTTCCAGTGCTGCAGGTCGCAGTCCCTAGCCACTTGGAGTTCCTGATGGGTAGATTTCCAGTTTCGCCAGGGAGAACTATTGGGGGTCTCTGTCCACAAATCTGCCAGTTTGAGATCAGTGGAAAGATATTGAATGTGATTTACATAGGATTATAGACTTTATTCCAGTTGTAGGGGTGGAATTTGCTGCTAGGAATCCGTCCAGAATAGGGCATTCTGGCCATTGTGAACTTCCCAGAAAGCATGTTCCTATATGAGTGGATGATTTTTTGAGGCTGCATTCCAGATGTTGGAGCCTTGAATTTTCTCATGAATTCTTATAAGATGGCTTTGATGCATGTTTGGGGCATATTTTCATTTCCATAGTTTTTCCCAGATCTATGATAGTGTTTTGAGCCATCTCCACCAAATTATTTATCCCATGATGCTATTTAATTTTCCAGGGTCCCGAAGGCCTAGACCACCTAAAGATTTGGGCTTGCAGACTTTGTCCTAGCTGATTAGGGCCCATTTTTTGTCCAGGTTGTGTCCATGACAAAGAAAATTCCTTTGCAGATTCCTTATTTACTTTATGACCGATTGGGAGGAAGCTAGGTCTAAGAAGAGGTAAGCAGGGATGGCTTGGAGGACTGACTTTAAGAGAACGATTATGGCTGGAAGGTTGAGGGAGCGAAAGGTCTAGTTGCTCAAATNGAGTCCCAGGATATGTTTCTAGTTGTTGAGTCAAAAAGAGCGAGCCCCATGTAGCAAGAGGCCAGGGTGCATACAAGGGTATTCATAAGTTGAGAAAGGTGTTGTTGGATTGCTTTAGGAGTATTGAAAAATAAAATCTACGACTTGGCTAGATTAAAGGTGGTGTTGGAGGCTTCGCTGAAATCAGATAGGATAGAGCTTAGTTTATTGTCTTCTTGCGCGGTGGGGGCGTTCAATAATAGCGTGTCATCGACAAATTGGCTGTGGGAGGATGTCGATTGTAACCCATTAAGAGGGAGGCCTTGGAGGGATCCATTTTGAATTGAAGCCTTGATATATCATCCTAGGCCTTCAGCCATTATGACAAAAAGGAAAGGGGAGAGAGGGTCTCCTTACCTTATTCCTCTTGAGGGGGATAAGGGTTGAGAGGGGACTCCATTGACAAGGATTGGAAAAAAGGTTGAGGAAATGAGGTTCATTATCCAAGAGATCCAATCCTTGTTGAAGCTGAAAGCTTATAGGAGATCTTTCATGTATTGCCAGCTTAATTTGTCAAAAGCTTTTGAAAGGTCAAGTTTTAGAAGCATACCTGGAGTGCGGGTGATTTTGAGTGAGTGAATGATTTCATGGAAAAGTATGACGTTGTCCATGATTTTCCTTCCTTCGACATATCATGATTTCTCCTTGGAGATGGAGAAGGGGAGTATTGGCTTGAGTCTTAGATCTATGACCTTGGAGATGATTTTGTAGATCATGTTGCAGAGTGCTATGGATCTGAAGTTCTTCAGATTTGTGACCCTTTCTTATTTGGGTATTAGGGTGAGAAAAGTGGCATTTAGTGTTGGAAGAACTTTGCCTGAGTTGTGTGATTCCTCCACCAGCTTCCACACTTCATCCCTTAACATTGGCCAATAGGAGTGGAAGAAGTATGTTGTGAAACCATCTTGGCCTGGAGCCTTTCCTGTGGGTAACTCCTAAATAGCCTGATCCACTTCTACTTGCGTTATTGGTGTCATGAGAGCCTCATTTTTTTCCTAGGTGATTATAGTTGGGATTTTTTGGGTCACCCCCTATATTGCTAAGGTATGTTCCACCTTGGGTTCTAAGAGGAGATCTTTGTAGAATTTTTTCATCTCGTGCATTATTTCCTGATGATTTAATAGGGTGTTTCCTTGTGATTCATCCATCTTTGTGATGCGATTGATGAGGCATCTGTGGATCATGGAATGGTGGAAGAATTTGACGTTTTTCTCTCCCTTATTGATCCATTGAACCCGTGATTTCTGTCTCCATGGGATTTCTTCCTTCTTGTGTCTTTATTATAGTTTCCCTAATCTAAAAATAGGGGGCTGACTTGTTTTTCTATGCAAGCACCCTCTATTCCATTAAAATAAAATTCAGGACCTTGCTCAATGTCTTAGTTGTGCAAGAGGATTTATGTATCAAGTCAAGGATTTTCTTATGTGTTTATGTGTGAGGTTCTTTAAAAGGTTAAATGGTGTTTATAGAAATAAAACAACAGCATAACATGCAGCAAATATAACCAACAACTCACAATAATAAGAACATGATAAAGGAGTTCACCCCCAACTGGGCTACATCTCCTTGATTCTCCATCAATGGACTAGGATCTCTGGGATTAGTTTGTCAAAAGTTCTTTTACAATATTCTACTCAACTCCAATGGATTTAATTACTATACCATTGGGTTCATAATACATAAAAACCTCAAAAATGACTAATAGAACTCTGAAAACGGACCATGGCTCATCCGGGCATGACCTCTTCTACTGGTGGCCTTGAGCTTTCCATAGCTTCCTTGTGGAAAAAACACCTATAAAATTCCTCAAATGCCTCTGAAACCTATCCCAATGTGTTCATAGCATAACAATTAGTCAAAAATGACTATTTAGTCACAGAAAATAGACTTGGGTTCATTTGAGCATGACCTCCATCAATGGTGGCCCTAAGCTCCCTAGACCTCCTGAAACTTAAAGGTAGAAAAACCTGCAAAATAAGTCTCCAAGCTTTGAAAATAGTGCCAATCGATTCAGAACATCCAAAAACCCCATAGCTGGGATTTTTCGGCACCTCATTTGGCCAAAATATGAAGAAGTTAGGCCTCCTGCCATTTTCCTCCTTCAAGCTTGTTGTCTCTGGTTCGCCAATTCGCACCTCCTGTGTGAGTAACTTGGCTTCTGGGCGTTTCCAGTGCCTAAACCCAACACACACACGCATGCCCACAAAATGCATGAATTTGTAGAATGGTTAGGGAACCTAGCCCCCAAACCACGGAGGTGTTGGGTCATGGGGGGCCATATGGCCACGTCCCAGCACAAATTAAGGCACCGTTAGCAACTTTCAGTTTGGGCGTGACAAGTGGCTGTGTGTGGATGCACCAAGTGTTGGGCACTGTAAAGACTCGTTTGAAATGCGCGCCAAAATAATTTAGTGGAGGTCACATGATAGGTGTGTGTGACCAGGAGCTGGGGCTAAGCCCCAGCTCGGACGCGCCCAAAATATACCATAGTGCAATGTTAAATATATATGTAAACATATATATAACAAGGACTAATGTGTGGCATGCCGGTTGGCGGCCTTTTCCAAGAATTTGCATGGTGTGTGGAGGTTCGGGGTTTGAATCCCATGGACTCCATTAACTTTTACACAAACCAAAACAATAACACGGTGCCACGTGGTAGCCCATGCCTGGCCAGATGGCACCACCCAATTGGTCAATAAAAGGCCACGTGCCCTAATTTTATTCGTCCGTGTGTCTGCCAACTCAGCACTGACACGTCAGCACTTTCCACATCATCTTCCACGTGTGAGTCGTACCCTTCCATGTCAGCATGTACAGACTGTACGGACTGTACAGTCAACATCTTTTTTTTTTGCCTGTTTGGCAAATCGAACAGATCGTGATATCTCACTCATCCTATGTTCATTTGACCCTATTCAAAGTGCGTTGGGTTCATGACAATGAGGGATACCCACCTGTTCGTTTTGAGGCGATTCTGAACACTTTCATTTTTGGGCTAAATTTTGACCCCTCGTCCAAATTCTAATCACACCTTCCCACTGAAAGGCTTTTGGACCCACAAAAGCTTATGATTATCTACATGAGCTTCAATACTCTTCTGCTTCCAAGTTCTATCAACTGATTCTACTTGAAAAGTCTTTTTTTGGTAATCACCTGGGTACCTTGACATGCCTTGCACTGCAACTGGCTATGTCCCTCAACCACTATTCTCTGGCTGTTGCTGACCCACTGTTCTCTTTGTGCTTGGAAGACTGAAAACCTTCCCACTGAGAATCAAGTCCCTCTTGTGAACTCTTTGGCGTCAAAACAATACGCTCTACAATGGCTATGAAAATTTTCCTGTGACATCTTGTCACAAACCAAGAAAACCATCAATCTTGAAAACAAACGTTATACAAGACTGAAAATGATGCCAACAAAGTCTTTTTTCTCTTCAAGCAAATGGTCGCATCTTGTACCTCATAGAAGTACATGGCATTTTCCTGCATCTTGGTGTACTCAAAATCGACTTACAAACCGACAAACACCATCGACTAAAACATAAGTCGAAAAACATGATCGACACAACATAGTCGTCAAGACAACATCAACACAAATCGAGACTCATTTGAAACATATCGACATTCCAAAAGTCGACATTCATGATACACAACCATGTTACATTCATGAGTCAATCATAATGAACTATCACCAAGTTCATTGTTTACACACATAATAATTCGCATGCAGGTGCATACTCTTCAACTCTCCTTCAAGTACAAACATAAGTACATAAACCCAAAAACATGTGGGTACATAAGAACTGAAAATGAAAAAGATAAATGGTTGCAACAAGTGAGTATCATACCCCTCCTTTACATCCTCCTAGCGAAGTTGTGCAACAACAAGAATGCCTTCAAAAGAATCACATTCACATGCAATCTTGCATCATACAAGCTATGATGAAATGCTGCAACTTGTCAAACTTTCAACAGAAAAGTGTACATAAGGCTGACAATTGCATCTACAAACAAAGAAATGCAAGCCTTACTTGTTCAAGAAATCTAACCATTTCTTACCAAGCCATTTCAATGGTGACTTATTCCGTTGAAAATCATCTTCTTGTGAATCATCTTGACTCACATCCATGATGGAATCTCCTCTTCCATTATTGCCAGTCTCTTTATCCATCTGCCTCTTGTGTAGTGGATGAGTGGTTGGATGCAATGTCCAACATTGGTCAATGAGATGACCCCTCTTTTGGTAGTGAGTGCAAATCTTTTGCATCCTCTTTTCAATCTGCCTTTGCTTGGAAAGTTTCCTGAATGTGGTCAATCTTTTCCAACATCTTGAAACATGATGGTTATCTAAACCACAATATGTACATATACTTTTTCTGCCATTTTTACGTGAAAATTTACCATGCTTAACATAATCAAAATCAACTGAATTATAGGCAGAAATATACCTTGAACATTCACCTTTATCGCCTTCTTGAGGAGGTGAATTTGAAGAGTTACTAGCCCCCTTTTGAAGACCAACAAAAATGTTCTTATCCTCATGGCTATTACAACTCTCTTGTTTCACACATTTGCATTCATCTTGAACACACACTTTGCATGCTTGAGGGATTGAACTTGCAACAAAAGTTGTTTTTGGAACTGTTTCCCTTGTCTCCTCAACTTTGGAATTTGCTCCATTTTTTTGTTCATATCCAAGACCCCTATACTTGGGCCTCTCCTCAACAACAATAGGCTCAACAATGCCTTGTGCATGTTTTCCTAACCCTCTACTTTCATAGCCCATTTTTGACAATAACTTGGACCCTATTCCTCTAGTGTGATTTTCAAAAACACCAAAGCATTCATCTTGAGAGGAATTTGAAGAAAAACCAACATTACATACCTCATGTTCATGCATGTACTTGGTAAGGGTTTCCTTTGCCTCATGGAGTTGAGTCTTCATCTCATGCAACTTTTCAAGAAGCTGGTGCTTCTCCTCCTTCATGACCATCAACTGCTCTTGAAGGACAATGCTCTCCTTCCTATCTTCCCACATCTCTTGCACCACATCTCTCATGGTTAGAAACTCCTCTAACATCTCTTTGTCAAAGAAATTGGGTAATGAAGATGTATGAGAACTCTTACCGTTTGAAGCTTCCTCCATCTTTGCAAGATATCAAACTTCAACACAAAACTTGCACAATAATACCAACAGCTAAATATCTAGCTATCAATGGATATCACATGAGAAAAACTATGCTCTGATACCACCTGATCTGAAAATAGGGGGCTGAATTGTTTTTCTATGCAAGCACCCTCTACTCCATTAAAATAAACTTCAGGACCTTGCTCAATGTCTTAGTTGTGCAAGAGGATTTATGTGTCAAGTCAAGGCTTTTCTTGTGTGTTTATGTTTGAGGTTATTTAAAAGGTTAAATGGTGTTTAAAGAAATAAAACAGCAACATAACATGCAACAAATATAACCAGCAACTCACAACAATAAGAACATGATAAAGGAGTTCACCCCCAATTGGGCTACATCTCCTTAAGCCTCCATCAATGGACTAGGCTCTCTGGGATTAGTTTTTCAAAAGTTCTTTTACAATCTGGTTCTCAACTCCAATGGATTTACTGACTATACCATTGGGTTCAGAATACATAAAAAACCCAAAAATGACTAATAGAACTCTGAAAACAGACCATGGCTCATCCAGGCATGACCTCTTCTACTGGTGGCCTTGAGCTTCCTAGAGCTTCCTTGTGGAAAAAACACCTGTAAAAGTCCTCAAATGCCTCTAAAACTTGTCCCAATGTGTTCAGAACATAAAAATTAGTCAAAAATGACTATTCGTCACAGAAAATAGACTTGGGCTCATCTGAGCATGACCTCCATCAATGGTGGCCCTAAGCTCCCTAGAGCTCCTGAAAATTCAAGGTAGAAAAACCTGCAAAATAAGTCTCCAAATGGCTTTGAAAATAGTGCCAATGGATTCAGAACATCCAAAAACCCCTAGCTGGGCTTTTTCGGCACCTCATTTGGCCAAAATATGAAGAAGTTAGGCCTCCTGCCATTTTCCTCCTTCAAGCTTGTTGTCTCTGGTTCGCCAATTAACACCTCCTGTGTGAGTAACCTGGCTTCTGAACGTTTCCCATGCCTAAACCTAGCACACACGTGCATGCCTGCAAAATGTGTGAATTTTTTGAATGGTTAGGGAACCTATCCCCCAAACCATGGAGGTGTTGGGCGCATGGGGGGGCATATGGCCACATCCCAGCACAAATTAAGGCACCGTTAGCAACTTTTAGTTTGGGTGTGACAAGTGGCTGCATGTGGATGCACCAAGTGTTGGGCACTGTAAAGACTCGTTTGAAATGTGCACCAAAATAATTTAGTGGAGGTCACATGATAGGTGTGTGCGACCAGGGGCTGGGGCTAAGCCCCAGCCCGGACGCGTCCAAAATATACCATAGTGCAATGTTAAATATATATGTAAACATATATATAACAAGGAATAATGTGTAGTGCACTGGTTCATGGCCTTTTCCAAGACTTTGCATGGTGTGTGGAGGTCCGGGGTTCGAATCCCACTGACTCCATTAACTTTTACACAAACCAAAACAATAACACGATGCCATGTGGCACCACCCAATTGGTAAATGAAAGGCCACGTGCCCTAATTTCATTCATGCATGTGTCTGCCAACTGCCAACTCAACACTAACACGTCAACACTTGCCACATCATCTGCCACGTGTGAGTCGTACCCTGCCACATCAGCATGTACGGACTATACAGTCAGCATCTTTTTTTTCCCTGTTTGGCAAATCAAACAGATCGCGATATCTCACTCATACGATGTCCGTTTGACCCCATTCAAAGTGCGTTGGGTTTGTGACGATGAGGGCTACACACCTGTTTGTTTTGAGGTGATTCTAAACACTTTCATTTTTGGGCTAAATTTTGACCCCTGGTCCAAATTTTGATCACCTTTTGAGTTCATTCTCCTCCCTTGTTGAGTTATTATGTATCCTGCATGAATGATTTTTCTCTGAAGGTCCTCTAGTTTTTGTTCCCAGCAGTTTCCTTTCCTGGAAAATGTTCCCAAAGACTTCTTTGTTCCATTTGCATACCTTTTGTTTAAAATGTTTGAGTTTTTTATGGAAGCAATACATTTTTGTACCCCTCTTTGTTTTCGCAGTGCTCCACCAGTGACGGGATATCTCCTAGAAGTCTGGATGGGAGAGACAATTTTTTTCAAATCTGAAGGGTTTAAGCTTGGGGGTGGCAATATTGTCCACCCAAAGTTGAACCAGCCAATGGTTCAAGCCTGCCTTTGGGAGGATGTTGGAGTCTACTAGGGGGCCTTCCAAAAGGAGAGTTTCTGAAATGAGGAAGTGATCAAGCATGCAAGATATTTGTCAGTGATATGATCTTTTGTTGGTCCAAGTGTAGGTGCCATTTCCACTCTCTATGTCTACCAGTCTGAGGTTCTCTATGAGTTCTTGGAATTTTGCGTTGTCCAACTCCAGGCATTTTTTTCCCCCTCTTTTCACCTCCAGTGTGAGAATCATGTTGAAGTCACCCCCTATTATCCATCGCTTGTGCTCAGCTAAAGAACCTAGGTAAGCCAGGCTCTAAAGAAAGAGGTCTTTCTCCTAGCTGTTCTATGGTTCATAGGTGTTTGTGATCATTCCCTCCTTGTTTGAACCTATGTCTCTGTAATGCGTTATGATGGTGCTTGGAGTGGAGAAGTCGCGATCTAGGATGACTGTAGCAGGATTCCATAGGATGGCCAGGCCTCTTGAAGCCCCTTTTGAATCCATTTGATAGGAATCGCAGTTGCGCCAACATCTTTTGATGATATTTTCTGCAGTTTTCCCTGCACATTTTGTCTCTTGTATTAGGAATATATCAGGGTCTTTCGATATGATGCAATTTTGGAGAATCCTTTGCTTGGATCTTCCATTTAGGCCTCTGATATTCCAGGTGAGGATATTCATAGTTAATAGTTTGGTGGGTGGGAGAAGGAGCTCTCTGAGAGCTTGTGAATCTATCCCGAATTGATCATATAGTTTCTCGCCTCCTTTATTATCTGGTGAGTCGATTTTCTACCCCTTTTCTTGTTTTATTTTGGGTGTCTTCTTGGATCTAGGTTTGGGTCTTTGCTGATCCCCAACCTAGATGTAGCTCCTGCTAATGAATCTAGAAATACCTTGTGAACTTTCCTAAATATCGAGCACATGTTATTCTCCTCGAGCTCGTTAAATTAAAAAGAGGTAGTCATCTATATGGATGGGGGGAAAAATTGAAGGAAGTGGGTCAAGTTTCTTGAAAACTTTTGTAAACAACTCTTGCAGTTTCCCTTGAACATGACACTTGTTTTAACCTTCACAATGAACACTTGGATAATTTTCTAAACCTCTACACTGAACCAATCCTATGAGTCTTTCCACTCCTTTGAACCATTTAAATAATGCCTCAACACTTGCTACATTATGTTTTGGTCCACTCTGTGTTTATGCTGCCAAGTCTCATGTCATTCCTCAATGTTCAAGGGAAGTATCTGCCTCGAGATTCAAACATCTACAAAATTACCAGTTTCCATAATCGTGTCAGTCTGTGTTCATCTACTATATTTTATCACTTTCCTGTGTCAGTTATGTGTCAATGATGGGGGACACATCAAGGCCCTCCTTCAACGAGTCTTTTCCTGTCGACTTCAACACATCATCTGTGAATTAGACTTAGAAACCAATTAGTACCTTGGGAGCTACATGCCTCAATGGCAGGCCTCCTTTCTTCTGACAGTAGGTTTACATCATTGACCTCTAATTGGATGATTCCATGAATGTTCAACCTCAGCTCATTTATTCACATTCGTTGGATTGTAATAGGGTACCTTGGGAATCATTGACATCATTGGTGATTTCCCTCGCACTTGTTAATGGTTTACCTTAATGATCGGTAATCAAGTGGTTTCTACCATGTTCAACATCAAAACATCTATTCACATGGCTACATTCGTACCACATCAGGATTAGGATGAAGACCCTGGATTGAGAATTCATTCTGATATCTACTTTTCCCAAGCTGCAAAGGAATTCATTTGAGCATGTTGATACTTATGTTATCACATAGATCCATGTTGTATTGGTCTATGGCTATGTTTTATCATCTCGTATCTCCACTGTGTATTTTGCATGGCTACGACCATTTCATGTCATAGAAGTATGGATCCACATTGTATCTCTAGTGGCCATACCCTTAGTCAATATCATCATGGATCCATAGTGTATTTATTGGCAGCCATACTTTGAGTCATTTATAGTCCGAGCATAGGTATGCCTACCTCAAGAATGGAACACATATTAACATTGTTTGATGGTTGTCTATAGCTTCTACCAGGTTCTCTGACTCCATACCCTTTCTTCGAAGAATCTACGAAGTGTTTCGGCCATCATCTTTCATTTTTTGACTTCACACTTTGGGGAGAAATCCGTTACACATCAAAATTCCTCACTTCAACAATGTCACATTCTCATTGTCGTAAGTGTCACACTTTTGTCACAAGTGTTGTAAGTGTCGCATTCTCGTCATGTAAATGTCACATCACGAATGACACCATGAGAACACTTCATACAACCCCTAAAACATGTTAGAAGAAGAATCCCCATCATTTGACAGCCGGAACAAAGTGTTTTTCTATGGGAATTAGTCATCTTTGAAACTTTTGGAAGATCAACACTCCCCTGCTCATATACATGGAGTGCTAGCATTCTTTGTATATCTAGAAAGGAGCGTTGTAGCGCTATGTTTCCCATTGTAAGGGAGCGTCGAATTGGTTGAGAACATCTTGCAATAAATCCCCTTTTCTCTAAAGACAAATATGGATGGATCGACTTGGTTTGGCTTGAATCTAACCCTCGGGCTGTAGCTAAGGGAGATATGACAACTGATGGATTCATATCCTCAACTAATCCCAAATATAACCAAGGTGGTTGAGCCTCTCAAAGCCTATAAATGGATGCATTCTCATGGTGAACAAGGAGGATAAAATTATCAGCAAAGCATTTTTATTATAATCGTGGATCTTTCGAGCAAAGGGTTGGATGAGGAGCACTTGGAGAGGTTGCTGCAACATCATATGAAGATTGTAAGTGTCTCTTTAAAGTTCTCACTAATATACTTGGCCTATTTCCTTGTAGTATGTGTTTACATGTACTTGTATATGTTTGTTTTAATCTTTCATAGATAGATTGATTTTGTCTATCCATTAGAGTAGGAGATATTCGTTTGTCTCTTGTCATCCATTGTAGGTATTTTTCGGAACTCATGGATTGGAGCAGCGTGGACAAACTTCGAAAGTGAGGTACATCATACTATCCCTCCTTCTCTCTTTTTAGATGGTCATAATTTACCTATAAGAATGGTAGTGTCCAAAGGTAGTTTTATGTCTTGGTAGAGGGGTTTGTACTGCAAGGGAAGATTCACTTGTCAACAGGGGAATTATTCTGTAACAGTGAGGTACATACAAACCAATCTACTTTCCATTGTATGAATAGATACTACATTCCTTGATGTTGGCTCACTTGATCAATTATTTTTCTATGCTAAGACAAGGGAAGATTTTTGTCCTGTCTATGATCCTATGCAATTTTTACCACTACATCATGTAATTGATGGTATCACTAATAAAACAATTGAATGTGATTATTTTGGCAAGGATGGCATCCGATATGCCTCAAACACATTTCCAAATGTGTGGTTACATATAACTTATATTCTAGGATAAATGGCATTACACACAGGGATGAGTTTTGGCATTGCTAGCTCCTTTGTTTCCTTCCTCTTTGATATCTTCACCTTATTAGGATTAATATCCTTAAACTTATGCTTTCACATTCACTAAATATTTCAATGTTATTGTTAGCTCAAAAATGCATACAAGTAATTTTGAATTGAATAGATTTGAGAGTGATGCAACACAAATATCAAATTCTCACATGGGGTGAGATGCTGGGACAATTCTCTAAATATAAGCATGCTACATATTACAATGCAAGGAGGAGTGAGATAAAGTGTATGAATACCAACGCAATCTAAGTTATGTAAACAAAAGGAGATTACACCTAGGGGACTAACGGAAGTGTCACTCAAGGCTCTGATGATGCATAAACAATTCAAAGCATGCATATGATTAACCATAACCTTGGGGAAAGATCAAAATGAATGTAACTAACTGTTCAATTACACATATAATTAGAATATTATGAGATTCAATGCTAACCTATGATCGATAGGAGTTGTGGATTTGATTTTGGTTTATCTCGAAGCTCGTCAATTTTGATTGAGGATGAGATGAGTTAGAAATGCATCGCCCTTACCTGTTAGGTGGTTATGCTCATATTCCCAACTATTAATGTGAATGATATTTCTCACTTCGTGATCAGCATAGCGAGCGTGAGCTCACAAAAAAGGTCCACTTTGATGGGCTTCAAGATGTCTTAGCTCTTACTAAATCACATGTTATTGTTATATCTGGCTTGTGGGTTGTCGGATATACTCTTGGGTTATAGTGGAAGCTAATAGGCTTGATCTTGGGCCTAGCCCAGATCAAACCTACCAATTACCTATTCTCGTTAAAAAAAACAATACTATCCCTTTCACACAAAACTGATTATATGAGATACCTAGATTTTCTCATAAGCTCTATGAATGTAGTCGTGAACCTAAATGTGGATAAATCTCTTTCTTTGGTGGATGATCATGAAAGTACAATAGGGAAGTGAACTACTTGAGATTCAATCCTTCATGTTGAAACCTCGCTACTATCATAAGTTTCGTGATGATTGAATAGAATACTTTTGAATCAAAATGAAGAGAGCTAGGCATAAATGAAGAGCTCTAGAATCATGGTCCAAAAATTGAAATAACCCTACTCTTGTTATCTTTAAATGATGGGAAAATGCCTATAGGACCCTCCTTTTCTTTCCACCATAACCTAATCACACTTGGTGATGCGTAATTCAATGATGTCAATTATCTTTGTGGGTAAGAAAGCAAAATCAAGATAGATATGCTCACTCACCCTAGGTGTCAACATCACAATTGATGGATTAAGTATTCACACATTTTCATATTATGGATTATTGGGAGAAAGCAATGCATATGGCTAGGACCTAACTCTTAAATACTTCTCCTCTCTTTCTTCTTCCATCCCAATTTTTTTTTTTATTATTAATTTATTTTTTTTTCTCCTTTGTTTTATTCCACTTTATTTTGTATTGTCTTTTACATAGTTACTAACCTTCTTTAATTGTTGAATTTCCTTACATACTGAAGTTTATGATTATTGCTTTGTATTTGGATCCTTTTTAGATCAATTGTATATATGGACGTGGCGTGAGGTCGATAAAACATAAAGGATTTACCTTGGACACCCAAATAGACAAACATGGATAATTTGAAGGATGGAAATTTATATTAAAATGTAAAAACTTGGGCTAATATTACTAGTCCTTAATATGACAAATGTAAAATGTTTGACAATAGATTTGTAAAAAATATTCAAATTTCTAAGAATTTTATATAGTTTCTATAACATTTTGGCGATTTTTAAGGTAAAATTATTTTATTCTATAGAATTTGGGCGAATCGGTTTTAGAAAAAATGGAAATTGATGAATCTTTTTTTGGGAAAAAGCATAGAAAATTAGCCCATTTGCAAAATTTAGCCCCTAAAATCATCTATGTAGTCAAACCAACATTTCTTGATTCTAGAGAATCTCATGAAACAAAAGAAGACAAATCAAGCTCAACCATATTCATTTTTCAATGACCTAGGGCCAAGGAAAATGCAATACCCTTAATATATTCTGGATACACTCAACTAGGCACACACGAGTGTACAACAAAGAATCTTATTTTCTCTAGATTATGACTAAGCATCATTAACTACCTTCTTTGCTTCTTCTTAAAGAGGAGTCCCCTCTTTAATGTTATAGTGTTAAATTTTGTGACAACAATTTTGTCTTTGCTTTTCTCCTAAAGCTCGAGCTTTAGCAATAACTTCATTTCTAGAAAAAAAAATTGATAGACATTGCATATAAACTAAATCTCCTTCTTTCCAAGAAGGTTTCCTTTCCAACGTCCAAAGGAAATAATGATCCTCTTCCCAACTTAGCTAAATATGCTCCTTGAACCATAATCAATGGCTCTAGAAATAAAACTCTATTGTAGTTCAATTTTCATCTCAAAATAGTGCAGTAATAGAATGACCAGTTCTCTCCTCTTCCACTCACTGCATAGTTCCCCTCTTAGATTGAAAAAGCGATGAAGAGCTAGAAGAATTGAAGAAACTCCCTTTTTGGGAATGAGTGCACAAAGAGATCATGCTTCTCTTTTCCTCCATTGTTCCCCCTTTTTCTTTCAAGAAAACAAGATCTCGATCTTCATTTTGTTCCTAGTCCAACCTGTGTATGAACAATATCAATGTACCTGCAAATTCCCGTCTTTGTTTATCGTTCTAGCTTTTATCTCATTCACAATCAATTGAAAGCCCAAAAGACTCAAGAATTGTTTCTTGTATATGATATGTCTACCTTGTATGTTTTTAGATATCATTGTTATAGCTTCCCTCAAATGCCAAGATACTTTAGAAACCATTATGGTTTATTTTCTATCTATCGGGTTCTTTTTATTCAGGAAACCATGTTTTAGTCCTCTTTCGTTTTTCCATGAGGGTCTCTTATTGGTCTCCCTATACATGTGGTTCCACCACAAATTCCCATGTCACATGCCAACTAGGAATCAGCCTTACTTGGCTTGGGGTCCTTCTTTCATCTATGTAGAGGTTGGGTTATTTTCTTCTTTGTAGGCATTTGCCTTAGTATTTGTGAAGGATAGAGTTCAAAGTGTGAAGGTGTGGCTCCTCTTAATATCTTCTTTACTCCATGTGCATAAGGCGTTGCATGACCCTTTGTTGCATTCCTTGGCCTTAACCTTGTTTCCTTGGTTATTGTGGAGTGTGGAGCGTGGAGGTAATTCCTTCATCCAACTTCACCACAACCTTCATATGCATTTGGCCTCCACACAACCTTTGCAAAATGTGAAGATAACACTCCACTTTGTGTGATCAAATGCTTTTACATGACTTTTTGCCTAACTTGTTCTTTTTAACCTTCCACTCATTCTTTATGTGAAGTGTATAGTATCAAGCTCCCATCCATCTATCCTTACCTTCGCATGATTAAAACATTACACATTTTCTTTACTTCAACCAAGGTGTTCGTGAGCTTCTATGAAGGCATGAATAAAAGCTTCAATGAATGCTTGAAAACATTACACATTTTCTTTACCTTAACTAAGGTATTCATGAGCTTCTCTCAAGGCATGGATAGAAGCTTTAATGAAGGATTGAAAAACACGCTTTCAGAATGGAAATTCACACAAGTATTCTTCAACACAAATAACCAAAGAGTCAACCTATGTGATATCAACTCTTTGAGAATCTATTCCAACCATTCAATTTAGAGGTTACCCTTTTGTGAGATAAATTATGTTTCTTTGTTGTATTCCATTATACTAAATAACTTATCAATTTTGAGCCTTTGTATTTTATTTAAGAAAGGGGAACAACCATTCTTTTAATAATCTTCATACATAAAATACATAGAATCAATTTTCTTGGGCTAGTAGAGTGTCTATATGTGTTAATGGTTCCTTACAAATTATTGTGCAAGGTTCAAAAGGTTCAATTTGATGTTGTTCAACAATATTAGCTCTTGGATTATTGGGGTGAATCCTTGTAGTTCAGAGCCTTTTAACTTATTCTATGGCTCCTTTGGCCAACGAAATTAGTACTGATAGGATAGAAGTTTCCACGTACTAATCTTTGATGTTCAAAATCCACAATGAGAAGAGAAAGATGCTTCGGAAGTCAATGCTCGAACTTTAGGATTAAGGAGATTAAAAAAAATAATCACAATGATATAAACCACCTTCAATGCAAAAATTTGACAAAATTGTCTATCATAATGTAAAATTTCAAGAGAA
>JASDQU011028903.1:15339-32900 GCA_032191745.1 Picea mariana | reverse complement strand
ATCTTCCCCAGGGTACTCTTGGCTCCATGATGAGCTTCGATACAAAGGTCGTTTGTATTTAAATAAACAATCAAAGCTTAAATCCATGGTACTTTTTGAGCTTCATGCTACACCCATAGTGGGGCACTCCGGGTTCACCAAAACCTATTACAGGGTCAAACGTTCTTTTTTCTGGGATGGTATAAAATAGGACATTCGTAATTTTTTCGTTGAATGTGATGTGTGTCATCGCAACAAGGGAGAAATAGTCAAGTCTCCAGGCACACTACAACCGCTTCCGATTCCACCTACTATTTGGAGGGATATCTCTATGGATTTTATTACAGGCTTACCCAAATCGGGAAATAAATCAATCATCATGATTCAAGGTGGTTTTTGATCGCCTTTCCAAGTATGCTCATTTATGCGCTCTTCAACACCCGTTTACAGCATCCACAGTGGCTCAAATATTCATGGATCAAGTCTTCAAGCTTCATGGCATGCCGCACTCTATTGTTTCTGATCGCGACCCAACTTTCACAAGAACTTTTTTGCAAGACCTGTTCAAGCTACAAGGCACCTAATTGCACCTCAACACAGCTTATCATCTCCAGACTGATGGTCAAACGAAGGTTGTCAACAAGTGTCTGGAAACATATTTGAGGTGTTTTGCCTCGAAAAAGAAAAATCAGTGGGCTCAATGGTTACCCCTATTTTAATGGTGGTACAACACTTCATACCATACAGCTACACGCATGACTCCTTTTAAAGTGGTATATGAATAGAATCCACCTTCAGTTCTCTCATACTTACCTGGTGTCTCGAAGGTCTAGGTGGTTGACCAAAAACTTACATTTCGAGAGGCTATTCTTCGTACCCGCAAAGAGAATTTGGTCATGGCACAGAATCGCATGAAGCAACAAGCAGATCAAGGTCGCTCTAAATGTCAATTTGCAGAAGGGGATAAGGTGTTTCTTCGACTGCAACCTTACAAGCAAAATTTTATCAAGGTCAAGCATTTTCAGAAGCTAGCGCCCAAATTTTATGGTCCTTATAACTTTATCAAGCATGTGGGACAGGTGGCCTATCAGTTAGCTTTGCCCAGTCATTCGAAGCTACATCCTTTTTTTCATATTTCATGCTTAAAGAAGGTGATTGGAACTAAGTGCCAAATTCAAACCAACCTTCCTGAGTTAATTAAAGAATGATCCATTTGTCTACATCCAAAAGAAGTTTTCGACCAGCTTGAGTGTTGCTTGCATCAGAGAACCATCAAGGAAGTGTTAGTCCAATGCAAAGATATGACTCCAGCAAATGCCACTTGGGAACCAACTGCCATTCTGCAACAATTTCCACATCTCAAGCCTTGAGGACAATGTTTTTTTTAAGGGGGCGTACATGTTAGGGTCCTAACCCGCACATAGGTAGAACAATATATTCAGATGTAATAAAAGTCAATATTAATAAGGCCTTGCAATAAAATAGAATAAGTCGAATGTAAGAAGACCTAATAGAAGCTTCCTCTTCTAGAAGGATCTTCCTCTAGATGCTTCTTTTGATAGACATATTTAGTATAAATAGGATTCAAGGGTATGAGAACCCTAGCTTGGATATTATTGTAATAGAGATCTGCTCGACTAGAGGTTTCCCACTCGAAGAGGCCCGTGAACATTGCTCTCAGAATCAAAGTGTTATTTCTGTTGTTATTCCGATATCATTTCAGTGTTATTGTGGTGATTGTTTTGGTTATATTGTTGCTAGTCTTCCATTTCTATCATTTTATTTATGTTCTGCATACTTTTTATATCTGGTATATTACACTAGTATGCACACCAGATGTACTTGGAAAGCCCCTTCTTGGTCCACCTGTATCACATTCCAATCAATAACATGATTAGCATCAAGTACATACTTTTTGAGCAATGATACATGGAATACATTATGAATAGGCATTGATGCAAGTAATGCAAGCATGTATGATACAGGCCCAATCCTCTATAGGATTTCAAACGACCCATAATAATGAGCTGCCAACTTTGAAAAATTTCCCAACTTCAGGGAACTTCTGTTGGCATTTACTTTCAAGAATACATGGTCACCCACTTTAAATTCCCTATGAGTTCTTTCCTTATCAGCATAGATTTTCTACCTGTCTTGAGCATCCTTTAAATTCTATTTTTTTTTTTACATCTTCTCTTCCATTTCCCGAAGTAATTATGGCCCAACCACTGCTCTGACTATTGGGTTGTCCCAGCTTACTAGTGTGTTGCACCTTCTGCCATAAAGTGCCTCAAATGGGCTCATCTTTAAAGATGTTTGGTACCCATTGTTATAATCAAACTCTACTAAGTGTAGGTAGTCTTCCCATTTTGATGGTTTATCCATCACATACATCCTCAACATATCCTCAATCACTTGGTTCACCCTCTTTGTTTGTCTATCAGATTCTAGATGATAAGTTGTGCTAAAATTCAAATTTGTTCCAAATCCTTTAAATAATCCTTTACAAAAGTTGGATGTGAATTTTGGATCTCTGTTAGGCACAATTGTCTTGGGTATACCATGCGGTCGATAAATTTCTCTCATATAAATATCAACAATGTTTTTTCTTTGTGATTGAGTTTTACTGGAATAAAATGGGTAGCTTTGGTAATCTTGTCCACCACTACCATGATAGAATCATGTTCCCTGTTGGTTATGGGCAATTTGGTGGTGAAATTCATTGTTACAACTTCCCATTTCCACTCGGGAATGGATAATGGTTGTAGCAACCCAATTGGGTGTCTATGCTTAGCCTTGACCTTTTGACACTCTAAACATTTGGCAATATACTCAGCAATTTCCCTCTTCATGTCTGGTCAATAATATTGGCTCTTGAAAACTGCAATAGTTTGTTGATACCTCGGGTGCCCAACATAAGGTACGTTATGCATTTATTTCAATATCAGATTCTTCAATTCCTGGGAATTTGGTACATAAATTTTTCCTCTATACATGAGAATTTCATCATCTCCCAGCTTGTAGTGTTCAATTTTCTATTGCAAAATACCTTGTTGTAATTTTTCTACTATTTCCATGTATTGCAAATCTGATTTTTCATCCTACAAGATTTTTTCCTTCAAATATGATTGGTACATTTTGATGGTTGTAGCATGCAACTCATGCACCCTTCTACTAAGTGCATCAACTACCTTGTTCTCTTTCTCTTTGATATGCTTTATATCAAAGCCATATTCACTGAGAAATTCTAACCATCTTCTTTGTCTGGCATTTAGAGTTGGTTGTCCAAATAAATATTTCAAACCATTAAGGTCTGTCCTCAACTCGAATCATTTCCCCATGAGGTAGTGCCTCCACATCTTCAAGGAATGCCCTATGCTTGCCAACTCCAAATCATGAGTAGCATAGTGCCTTTCATGCTCCTTCAACTTCCTTGATTCATAGCATACAACATATCCGTTTTGACTGAGGACTCCACCAAGTCCTTCTTTACATGCCTCAGTGCATACAATGAATTCTTCATTTGGATCAATGATCCTTAGTATTGGAGCATTGGTTAATAAATGCTTCAAGTGTCGAAAACTCTTTTCACACTCCAATGTCCACTGAAAATTCACTCCCTTCTTTTGAAAGGAAGTGATCGGGTGTGCAATCTTTGAGAATCCTTCAATAAATATTTTGTAGTAGCCCGCAAGGCCCATGAATGATCTGACCTCTGTCACATTCTTTGTTGCTGACCATCCCCTAATCACCTCAATATTTTTGGGACCCACTGCTATCCCTTCCTCAGATATGATATGCACAAAATAGTGAATTTGCTTTTGATAAAATGAGCACTTGCTCAATTTGGCATACAACTGATGCTCCCTTAATACCTATAGTACCAACCTCAAGTGTTGTTCATGCTCTTCCTTCGACTTGGAATATATAATAATGTCATCCAAAAATACAATGACAAACTTATCTAATTATTCTCTGAAAATTCCATTCATTAAACACATGAAGACAGCTAGTGCATTTGATAACCCAAATGGCACCACTGTGAATTCATAATGGCCATACCTTGTTCTAAAAGCAATCTTGATGATGTCTTCTTATTTAATTCTTACTTGATGATAACCTGAACTGAGATCAAACTTGGAGAATACTTTTTCATTCTTCAACTGATAAAAGAGGTCATCTATCCTTGGAAAAGGATACTTATTCTTCACAGTTACCTTGTTTAGTTGCCTGAAGTCCATGCAAAGTCTCAATGTTCCATCCTTCTTCTTCACAAATAATATTGGGGCACCCCAAGGTGACACACTTGGGCATATATACCCCTTATTCAGAAGCTCTTCAAGTTGCATTTGCAACTCCTTCAGTTCTAGTGTACTCATCCTGTATGGGGTCTTGGATACTGGAGTTTCTCCAGGCATCAGATTGATAGAGAAATCAATGTCTCTTTTAGGGGGTGATCCTAGTATTTCTTTAAATACATCCTCAAATTCTTTTAGGACTGCATAATATTCAATATTTGACACCTTATCTTTAGATGTCTCTTCCATATGAGATGAAAATATTTGACACCCTTTCCTATAACTTTTCTTCAGTTGCAATGCTGGGATTGTTCTGACAGTTATTGCCCTGGGAATTCCATGTATTGTCCTTAGGTTCCCTTCTCTATCCCAGCAAGTGAATTATTTATTATAACAATCTAGGATAGCATGGTGTTGGTCCAAACAATACATACCAATTAGATAGTCATATGAGCCTAAAGGCAAGATGTTCAAATCTTCCATAGTGCTCAATGCATTCATGTCCATTGGACATGACTTAACCATCTCATTAACTTTTCTTTTGGCTCTAGTAGCTAGCTGCACCAACCAAGATTTTCCATGCTTTCTTCTTGGCAAATGCAATCTTTCCACCATATTAGGAATTATATAACTATGACTAGCTTCTGAATCAATTAAAATAGCAATTGTTTGGTTGTTGATCATACCTTCCACTTCAATCATATGTGACTGAAACTCTTCTTGCTTGTTGTCCAGGGCTACATAGATCCTAGGTACGCTTTTGCCCATGTCCTCCACTGCTTGAGATTTCTGTACATTGTGAACAGTCCTCACTTTTTCACCTCTATGGGGACAATCTTTGTACATATGATCTCCCTTACAACCCCAACATTGAATAGGTGGTTTCCTTAGTCTTTTCCCCCCTGCCTCTATCATTATGGGTTCTCTAGAAGTTGGTTGTCCCTGAGGATTATTTCTGAAGAATGGTTGCTTAGTTCCCTTCTTCCTCTATTCCATCTAGTATTTCTTATTGTCTTCCCAAGATTTTTGGAAAGTTGGTCTTCCTTTATGTTGATCATATAGACATTTAGCTTTCCTTGTGGTCTCCTCCAATGTTTTGGGATCATCATATTGTATCTTGTCACTGATGAATGATGGAAATCCACTCAAATACCTATGAATATTAACTATCTCATCCTTGATGAAAAAAACATACTTTAGCAGTTCTAAAAACCTTCTTTCCTATTCATCTATGGTCATACTCCCACATTTTTTTGTCATAGTATCTCTTAGTCAAGTATTTATTTTGAAAATACTTCTGTAATTCCTTCCAAGTTACATTTTTCTCCTTAATGTGTTGCACCTACACAAGCTAGTCCCACCACATGGATGCCTTCCCCTTGAGCTGATAGATGGAAATTATTCCTTCTGCATGTGAAGAGCAATTATGTAATTGAAAATACTTTCTCATGCCTAGCATCCATGTCCCAACATCTTCATCCTTCTTGTGCTCACCATCAAATGTAGGAGGTTTGGTTTTGTTCTTTTCTCCTTGTAGCTCATCCACCCTAGACCTCTTCTTATGCTTCCTGATAGGGGATGGACTTGAGCTATTGGGTGCTCTCCTATTGCAATGCCTCAGGGAGTGATGGTGATGTCTGCTAACACTTCTGGTTTTTCTTTTCTCATCAGGAAACTTATGACTTCCTGATTTGCTTGAGACATTCTCCTTATCCATCTTCTTTTCTATTTTTTCCAAGCTCTACATTAACTTTATGTTGAAGTCCTTCTATTGTTCCTTAGCTTTCATAATATTTTCATTATCATTTTTATGACTTTGGACATCCTTTTGCAAAATTTTAATTGTCTCTACCAATTTCATGTTTTCTTCCTTTCCTTCTCCATGTCCATATGAGTTTGTCCCTTCAATACCCATATGGAAACCCATCCCTCTGATATCATCTTCCTGGATGTAAGCCCCCTATGTATCGTCCATATCTTTGCACTCTGTGTTGATCCTGTTCTGATCTAATAGTTGTTAACTCTGCAAAATGTGCAGCCAACAGAACTTGTTAAGGTGATTGATTTAACAAATTGAGGAAATTAAGCTCAATTCTTGTTCCATAATGCATCGGAATTCTTTCTTTTGTTTTTCTTGAAAATTTCCTGCCTAGGTCAATTTTTTGGGTGAGTAGTTATATTCTATTGTTCAGTACCTTTCCAATTCCTACTTCCATTCTCAATTATGAGTCTTGAGAAGAAAGTTATGGATATTTGAAAAGTATCCTTTCTGTAAGGTAATCCCTATACATTTTTTCTTCTCCTTCAGAACCGAATTGGCTCTTGGACCCGTGCTGGATCCTCTCATAAAATACAAAGGTCCTTTTTACTTCTTCAGGTGCAAGTTCGTGCAAATCGAAACACCACAGACTCCTTCTTTTAGCCCCTTTCCACCTTAAAAACAAAAATTTCAAGTGCCAGCCCCTTTACTTCGGTGGAAACCTCATAAGATCGTGGCTAGGACTAGACACTTAGCCACAAGGGTGTTATTTAGAGCTCTAGGACTTCAGACCTTCAAAACTTCGGGCTTAGGAAGTTCTTACAACATTTCACCTTAATTCTCATGAACGTCGAACTGGCGAACTCCCGAAGAGGATATTCGGAGATTCACGCTACGGAGGTTCTTGCAACAACATACTCCCATTCACCGAATGTCAAAATTTTGAACTTCTGGGGTCTCATTAGAAACTACGCACCAGAGGGGTGATACATGGAAACAATATGGAGATGACACGTGGCCCAATTGATGATTGACACGTGTTGAGTTTCAATTGGCACAAAAGGTCTATGAAAAGCACGAATCAGGTTGACACGTGGCACGAATAATATGGGTCCACATCACCCGACGTCATCATTCCACGCTACTCCGACACTCTGGGACTTCAACACTCTAGGCTTCGGAGGATTTCACACCAGCACACGTTAAAACACTCGAACGTCGAACTAGCAAACTTCTGAACCGTCACTCTATGGAGCTTCACTACTTCGGCACTCCAGAGCTTCGAGCTTCAGAGGTTTCTTCCTCAACATACTTAAAAAATCCCAAACGTCGAACTTCCAGAATCCTAACAAGGTGCTCTCCGGAGATTCGGGACTTCGGGCTTCGGGAGACTTCTCCACATAACACTACAAATCTCCCGAACGTCAAATTTCTAAATACTTGCTAATTTACATACATGTTTCCCCAAACACGAATGGTCCACATTGGATCTGAACTTCGTAGCTTCGGGGAAATATCCTCCTGGAAACACAAGGACTAAAAAATCTCTCGGAGTGTCGAACCGTCGAAATGTGAGATCTAGGGCTCATATTTGTTCCATGGCTAATCCAATGGTCAAGTGCTCCTCCCAGTGATCTATGGCATAGATTCAGTCTGGGACTCCGGAGCTTCGGGGATTTCACCTCCTTTTCATCAAAGACTTAAAAATTGTCAAAGTTGTGAAGTGTGAAGGACTTGAGGGTTTAACCGTCGTGATCCTTCTCCAAATCTAACGACTATAAAGGATCTGTTCCCCTCTCGAATAGATCTCAATCGTTCTTCTTCTCACAAATAGAGATTTCTCTTCTCTAATATTGGAACTTAAATAAGTCGCATGCGCACTCCTTTCACTTCAAATTCGACCAATCCCAAGTTGAAATTTTCTTCAATAGATATGAAATTACGGATATTTCACCACTTTGGCCAATTTCCTCCAATTTTCTAAGAATTTAACAACAGAAATTGGGCCTTTTTCCCAATTCCATGCAAGTGAACCAATTCATCGTGCTCCGCCCATCTAGGCTCAGTGTTGGAAATTGGGGCTCTGATACCATATTGTAGCATCCCCAGCCTTAGACCATTGGGATATGCCACATACAAAGTTTTCATTCCAAAGGTATATATTTATATAAATTTAAACAGGCAAATATATTCTGCAACTACACAGCATCATGACCATTGGGCTATGCCACATACAAAGTTTTAATTCCAACTGTATATATTTATATAAATTTAAACGGGAAAATATATTCTGCAACTACACAACGTCATGCAGAAATAACAGTAAAATTCTACATGCAGCATACACAAGCAAAACCCATAAACATAAGCACATGTAAAAATACACAGCATGTAAATTAACACACAATTGATATTTATCTTTGATAGAAGACCACCAACTGCGTGCATACCTTCCACGATCCTCCCATCCTTAGACCACGCTGCTCAGAATTCTCAGCAGTGGGTCACCCCCGAGCTCGGACTAAACTCCACCTAGGTAAAGGGATTTCTAACTAGGTTGATGCTACACAAACAACAGGAAGTATTTCAACCCAGGTGCCAACTCAAACTAACAACCTACAGTCTCTCATTCCCCACATGCCTGTCCCACCCCAGGAAGTGTGCCCCTTCTCTTCTTAACAATCCTTTGGCTACCCCACTTTCCTTCCAATGCTTCAGCAACAGGTCAAACAGGAAGTCTCAGAGCACTATAGTTGCAGTTGGGCTCCCTCGGGAAATCAATTCTCGGAAATTCTCTCACCTGGAGAGAGTTTCTCACGGGCCTGATAACCCATCTCTTCAATCCACAGGTCTAACAACTCGCCTCTTCATTACAACTCTTAATTCAACGAGGTACAGGTATAAGTGAGGGAGAAATCGAATTTGGGTATGGAATAGGTGATGGAAGCAACCACGCTCAGGAAAATAACGATGATGGCAGCAACCACATTCAGGCAAGGAATAGTACTAGCATGGGTATGGAACATTATTGGCTCGGTAATGTAATATCCCCAAGGACGAGCCCCAGTTGTATTTATGAATTGTAACATGTTTTGTAGGGCTGGTGATCCAAGAAATTATAAGCTATGAGCTTATGTGTTTATTATGATGAAGATCCTAGGTGTTAAAGACTAGGAGCCTCTTTTGTACATGTAAATATTCATATTATTAATATAAAAACATCGCTACATGTAGACCAACCATGAAGAAAGAGTATGGGGGACTAAGCTCCACTAGGTTGGGTAAGGGAGAGGGGGTTGAGAGGTTGGAAAGAGGGGCTAAGCCTAAGGGCTTAAGTCCAAGAGAATAATAATTTATTATTATTCCAAATGATGATTAGAAGGATATGTGTATATCCTAAGTTCCTTTGGGAAGAGAGAAGGACTTCCAAATGGAAAGGAACATGCTTCATGGGTGACATGTGTCGGATCAGGCACAAGAATTTTAAGCTAGAAAGTCATCTCGTTGGGAGTTCGTTTCCCATTCCTCAATATTTGGCCTAACTCGTTGGGTCTCCATCGTCGACTTTTGCATCTTCCACACACCTCTGAAACCAGTAACCCATGAAGTTGACCTATGTTTTCATGTGAAGCACAACGTATATGTACTTTCCAGAGCCGTGGTGTGTCTTATCTAATTGTGCTTTTATCCATCCCCTAAGCTATATTGAGCCTTGTTATTGTCCTCACTTGCTATAATTGAGTTGAAGTTGGTTGAAGAAGTGAGTTATTGGACCCGTGGTTGAAGATGCAAGTTGTCAGGCCTGTGAGCAACTCTCTCTAGGTGAGAGAGCTTGTTGGGAAGTGATTTTCTCCTAGAGAGAGTCTAGCACTAGCTACGGAGCTCTGAGACTTCTTGATACGGCATGTTTTCGTGACCCTGAAAGGGAAGTGGAGCAGTCAATGGACTGTGGAACAATGAAAGTGCATATTCCCAGGGTGGAACGGGCATGTGGGGAATGATATTTCGTGAGTAGTGGGCGTAAGTAGGCTCTTGGAGAGAATCCTTCCAGTTGCACTGTGCAGTTTTCTTTAACCTCGACCTAGTCTAGGAATCTTTTTCCCTGGGTGGAGCTTAGTCCCAGCTCAGGGGTGACCCATTGTTGAGCATGATGAGCAGTGTGGTCTAAGGTTGGGATGTTCATGGAAGGTCTGCATGCATTTGGTGGTCTTCTATTAAAAGATAAGTACCACTTTTATGTTCATTTACATGTTGTGTATTTGTACATGTGTTATAATTCATGAGTAATTCTTGTATATGTTGTATGTGTAGGCTTACTATTATTTCCACATTAATCTTTGTATTAGCAAAATATGTTGTATTTTTATGTTTATATATATGCACATGATAATTGTCATTTCTATGAGGTAGCATGTCCTGGCCTAGGTGGCATGGATGTGTATGATGTTTCCTCAAGAATCTTTGTGTGGAATAGCCCAACAGTTTATGGTTGGGTATGCTACAAATTGGTATCAAATTGGTATCATAGCTAAGTGAAGTGTCCGAGTAGTGGCGTTTCTCATCCTGTTGGTGTCTGGGGACATTGCAAATTGGTATCAGAGCCATGGTTTCGACATTGATCTTGGATGGGCCATGTTAGTGGTTAACGAGACAAAGATTTCAGAGTGAATTGTTGTCGTAAGGGACAAAATTCGAGGTTCAGATCGTCCCTAGGTGCAAGGAGTGTGTCGACAGAGTCTTTGACTCAAAAATCTCGGGAGAAATAGCTTGAGTTTTCGCGTGAAGGGATGTGAAGATCTGTTGTAAGGAGTGCACAGATCTAAATGTCGACTAAGTTTCAAAGCAACCCTCTAAGGAGAAAGGGGTTCACGAAATGAAGCTCAGGAGGTGTAGCGGTATTATAAAACCACAAAAAATGTGGTGTTGGGCCACAAAGTAATGTGGGTCATTGGAATATGCTCAGGAGAAGGAGGACAATTCCCAACCGTTAGATCTGGAAAAATTGTGAGGCGGTTAGCCATGAGTTCCTTTGGAAATCTATGGAGTAACGGAGTCCATCTGTGTCGTCAATCTGAGAGAGATAATACGTGGCGGAAATTCATGGACTTTGGCTGAAATCACTTTGGGAGAAAACAAGTGTGGAGAGGTTGAAACTCCCAAAGCCTGAAGTCCCCGAAGTGGATCTACACCGTAGATCTGAGGAGAAGAGATTGATTGTTGGATTGGGCTGAAGTTGGACCAGAACTTTTGGATAAGCCAAGGGTGGAAGTTATGGCATGGTATGAAGGAAAAAGAACTCTCGAAGCTCTGAAGTCTGGAGTAATCTAGGCCATCCGTCAAAAGGGACCCGTGTGAGCCGATTGGCTTGTTCAGGATTTCGGCATTCAGGAGAATTAGTGTGTGCTGAGAGGAGAACTCTCGAAGTCCAAATATCTGAAGCCCGAAGAGTCGAAGTGGTGAGTCATGATGATGTCACCTGGAGGTGACATAGACCTCTCCTATACCTGCCACGTTCCCCCACCTGGAATGTTTTCAGTTGTATTATGTGGGCCCTAAGGTTACATGACATAGTTAAAGGTTGGTGGACCCACACTGGTGTTCATCACGATACATCAAGATCGACGTTCAGGAGGCATTGCGGGGAACCAAGTTGCACAAGAGTTAATTCCCCAAGGTGGTCCCACAATCCAAACCATGGTTTCACCGAGGTGTTAAGTGTCATCATCAGAAGAATTGTGAAATGAAAGGAGGGTTACTCCAAACCGTGGATGCATGCCCCTGCAATTTGACAGGAATTAAGTGATGTGACTATTTGGTATCTTAGTTCAAGTACAGAAACTGTGGGTCCCACTGGACGCGTGGCGCTAGTTGTGAAGTCTGGAGACTTGACACTCTGGAAGAATGTTTCATAAGGGAACGAAAACAAGAACTTTCGAAAGTTTTGTAACGCCAAGGTGATGAGACGTAATGACATCACCAAAGGTGACATGGAAGTGTTTGTAGATTAATAGTTCGAGGGGGTTGGGGGTGTGTGGATGTCAAACCCTCCAAAGTCTTGAAGCTCTGAAGCTCCGAAGTCCCAGAGCTCATATGCCTGAAGTTCCATAGTGGGTGTCAGTCGTTGGATTCTGGGTAGTCGTGGACTGTTGATCCACCCTACTTCGTGAGTTCATTAATCCAGAACTCCGAGATATTTGTTATGATGTGCTTTGAAAAGTTATAAAGTTGAAGGCCCGAAGTCCCAAATAAGTGCCTATCGATCTAACGCTTGGCCACAACCCATGGTCGCATGGATTGGGGGCTAAGAGAATAGGGCTAGTGCCTGAAAATTATTGTAGAACAGAGCATAGCTTAGAAAGAAAATATCTACGAGGATTCTTGATTGATCGAGAACCGCAGAATGAAATATGAAATTTTTCTTTGAATCAGATGGGTTTATGAATACTGTGGAATTTATTAAGGACTGATGGCCTAACAAATTTTGGTTGACTGGACATTATGTTTGTAGAGTTAACGATTGTCAGAACCAAACCGAATTGTTCCACGGTGCACCAAAATGGAGGAGGCACAGAATGCTTTAAGTTCAGAGAATGAAGCTAAAGGAATGGATGTCCATTTGGGAGTTGAAGGATCGAACTCCAATGGGCATGGAGAAGAGATAGCTAAGGAGGGAAACATGAAGATGTCCAAACTCACCGAGCAGATAACAGAAAGCTCATGAAAGAAAGGGAACAACAAGAATAATTCAACATAAAGTTGATACAGAGCCTAGAAAGGATAGAAAATAAATTGGATAAGGAGAGTGACTCTAGTAAATCCAGAAGTCACAAGTCTCCTTATGAAAAGAGGAAATCAAGGAGTGTTGGCAAACACCATCATCACTCCCAAGGGAACTCTAAGCGAGCACACAGTAGTTCCATCCCATCTCCTACCAGAAAGCATAGGAGATTTTGAATGGATGAACTGAAGGGGGAAATGAACAAGATTAAACCTCCTACGTTTGATGGAGAGCACCAAAAGGAGGAATATGTTGAGACATGGCTTCTTGGCATGAGGAAATATTTCCAACTGTGGAATTATTCCTCACATGCAAAAGGAAGAATTGCAATGTATCAACTAAAAGGAAAGGCATCCATGTGGTGGGATCACCTTGTGCAGGTGCAGCATATTAAGGAGAAAAATGTTACTTGGAAGGAATTCAAGAAACACTTTGAAAAGAAATACTCAACTAAGAGATACTATGATAGAAAGATGAAAGAGTTCTTTGAACTCAAGATGGGAAGTGTGTCCATTGATGAATATGAGCGAAGGTTTATAGAATTTCTAAAGTATGTTCCTTTCATCAAAGATGAGACCGTCAAAATTCAAAGGTATCTGAGTGGACTGCCAACTTCCATTAGTGACAAGATCCAGTATGATGATCCTAAAAATATGGAAGAAACTATAAGGAGATAAAAATTCTTATATGAGAAGCAAAGAGAAAATCCCACTTTCCGGAAGGCTTGGGATGACAAGAAGAAGTTCAAGAAAGATCATAGGCAGAAGGGAAACAAGCCTCCCTTTTTCAGAAATAGTCCTCAAGGAAAACCAACTTTTAGAGAGTAGAGAATGGATGAGGTAGGGGAAAAAAGGCTAAGGCAGATGCCCATTCAATGTTGTGGATGTCAGGGCAACCACAAGTATAGATTTTGTCCCCACAAAAATAGAAAAGTGAGAGTTTTCCACAATGTTCAGCAAGCAGAAATAGTGGAGGACATGGGCAATAGAATACCAAGGATCTATGCATCCCTCGACAACAAGCAAGGTGAGTTTCAATAACACATGATTGAAGTTGAAGGTATGATCAATAACCATACCTTTACTATTTTAATTGATTCAGGGGCTAGTCATAGTTATATAGATCCCAAGATGGTGGAAAGTTTGCATTTTCCAAGAAACAAGCATGGAAAATCTTGGTTAGTGCAGTTGTCTACAAGAACCAAAAGAAAAGTTACTAAAATGGTTAAGTCATGACTTCTGGACATGAATGGAATGAGCACGAGGGAAGATTTGAACATCTTACCTTTAGGTTCCTATGACTGCCTAATTGGGATGGATTGGTTGGACTAGCACCATGCCATCTTAGATTGTCGTAACAAGTCATTCACTTGCCTGGATGAGGAAGGAAACCCGAGGAAAGTGCAGGGAATCCCAAGGGCAGTTACTGTCAGAGAAATCTCAGCAATGCAACTAAAGAAGTGTTACAAGAAGGGATTCAAATACCCCATATGGAAGAAGCACCTAAGGATAAGGTGTCAAATATTGAAGACTATGCAGTATTAAAATATTTTGAATATTTATTCCAAGAGGTACCTGGACTACCCCCGAAGAGAGATATTGATTTCTCTATAAACCTGATGCCTGGAGTAGCTCGAGTGTCAAAACATCCATACAAAATGAGTAGCTCTAGTGTGTCACCTTGGGGTGCCTCGGTCTTGTTCATGAAGAAGAAAGATGGGACATTGCGATTGTGCATCGATTTCAGACAATTGAACAAAGTGACTATAAAGAAAAAGTATCATCTGCCAAGGTTCAATGATCTCTTTGATCAGTTGAAGGATGCAAATATATTTTCAAAAATAGATCTCCGGTCAGGGTACCATTAGGTAAGGATAAAGGATGAAGACATCAGCAAGACCGCCTTAAGAACAAGGTATGGTCATTATGAATTCACAGTGGTGCCATTTGGGTTATCCAATGGGCCAGTTGTTTTCATGTGCCTAATGAATGGTGTATTCAGAGAATATATAGAAAAGTTTGTCATATTCTTTTTGGATGACATCCTGGTGTATTCCAAGTTGGAGGAAGAGAATGAACATCATCTAAGGATGGTGTTGCAAGTGCTAAGAGAGCACCAATTGTATGCCAAATTGAGCAAGTGCTCATTCTATCAAAAGCAAATCCATTATTTGGGACATATCATTTCAAAGGATGGGATAGTCGTGGATCCTGAGAATATAGAAGCCATTGTAGAATGGTTAGTGCCAAAGAATGTAACATAAGTCAGATCCTTTATGGGTATAGTTGGCTATTACAGAAGGTTCATTGCAGGGTTCTCCAGGATATCTCACCCCATCACTTCATTGCAAAGAAAGGAGTAGAAATTTCAAAGGACAGAAGAATGTGAGAGAAGTTTCCAACAATTGAAGCAGTTGTTAACCAGTGCTCCAATCCTAAGGATTGCAGATCCAAATGAAGATTTTGTAGTGTGTACAGATGCATGCAAAAAAGGACTAGGTAGAATCCTCAATCAGAATGGGTTTGTGGTATGTTATGAATCCATAAAGTTGAAGGATCGTGAAAAGAACTATGCAACTCATGATTTGGAGTTGGCAACCATAGTGTACGCCCTGAAGAAATGCAGACATTACCTCATGGGAAAGATGTTTGAACTGAGGACAAACCATAACAGTCTGAAGTATTTTTTTGATTAGCCAACCTTGAATGTTGGGAAGAGTATATGGTTGGAATTCCTTTGTGAGTGTGACTTTGATATCAATAATATCAAAGGAAAGGAGAACAAAGTGGTTGATGCACTCAGCAGAAGAGTGCATGAACTACATGCTATGGCCATTAGAATGTATCAAATTGATATTAAAGGAAGAATTTTGGAAGATGCAAATGAATATTTGTAGTACATGGAATTGGTGACAAAGATACAACAAGGTAAGATGCTACAGAAAGTGGAAGATTATAAATTGGAAGTTGATGGAACATTCTTGTACAAAAACAAAATTTATGTACCTAATTCCCAAGAATTGAAAATTATGATCTTGAAAGAAATGCATAATGTGCCTTATCCTGGGCACCCTGGATATCAGAAAATAGTGGAAGCAGTCAAGATCCATTACTTTTGGCCATGCATGAAGAAGGATATTGCAGAGTACATAGCTAAATGCTTAGAATGTCAAAGATTCAAGGCTGAGCATAGGCACCCAATTGGGTTGCTACATCCATTGCCCATTCCTGAGTGGAAGTGGGAAGTGGTGACAATGGATTTCATCACAGGATTACCTAGAACAAATAAGCAACATGATTCCATCATGGTGGTGGTGGATAAGATTACCAAACTACCCATTTTATTCCATTGAAGACTACTCACAAGGAAGCTAATGTTGTTGATATCTATATGAGGGAAGTAGCACAATTGCATGGTATTCCCAATAAAATTGTGTCTAACAGAGACCCAAAATTTACCTCAAAATTCTAGAAGGGGTTATTCAAAGGGTTCAGAGCGAATTTGAACTTCAACATAGCCTATCATCCTGATTCTAATGGGAAAATAGAGAGGGTGAACCAAGTGATAGAGGACATGCTAAGGATGTATGTGATGGACAAACCATCTAAATGGGAAGACTACTTACACTTGGTAGAATATTCATACAACAATGGGTATCAAGCATCACTAAAGATGAGCATGTTTGAAGCACTTTATGGCAGAAAGTGCAACACCCCAGTAAGCTGGGATAAACCAGTTGATAGGGAAGTAATTGGGCCAGATTTTCTCAAGGTAATGGAAGAGAAAATGTTTAAGATTAAATAGAATTTGAAGGCTTCCAAAGATAGGCAAAAAAATTATGCTGATAAGAACAGAACCCACAGGGAGTTTAAAGTGGGTGATCATGTATTTTTGAAAGTGAAATCCAACAAAACCTCCTTGAAGTTGGGAAATTGTTCCAAGTTGGCAGCCAGATATTATGGGCCATTTGAAATCCTAGAAAGGATTGGACCAGTTGCATATATACTTGCAATGCCTACATCCATGACTGTACATAATGTGTTTCATGTTTCTTTTCTTAAGAAATATATACCTGATGCTAATCATGTTATTGATTGAAATGTGATTCAGGTGGAGCAAGAAGGCGTCTTGCAAGTTCATCTGGTGTGCATATTGGACTGGAAGAGAAAACAACTCTGTAATTGAGCCATAAGGTTTGTAAATGTCCAGTGGACCTAGTACGGTCCTGAGGACATGACATGGGAGCATGAGGATGCTATGCGGGCAAAATACATGAATCATTTTTAATATTTTGAAAATCTTGTTGATGTTGTGTAAATAAGTTGCACTGAGGACAGTGAAAAAATAAGGGGAGGGGATTGTAATATCCCCAAGGATGAGCCCTGGTTGTATTTATGAATTGTAACATGTTTTGTAGGCTGGTGAGCCAAGAAATTATAAGCTATGAGATTATGTGTTTATTAGGCCGGAGAGCCTATGTGTTAAAGGCTAGGAGCTTGTTTTGTACATGTAAATATTCATATTGTTAATATAAAAACATTGATGCATGTATACCAACCACAAAGAAAGAGTATGGGGGACTAAGCTCCACTAGGCTATGTAAAGGAGAGGGGGATGAGAGGTTGGAAAGAGGGGCTAATCCTAAGGGCTTAAGTCCAAGAGAATAATAATTTATTATTATTCCAAAAGTTAATTAGAAGGATATGTTTATATCCTAAGTTCCTTTGGGAAGAGAGAAGGACTTCCA
>JASDQU011028902.1:2063-12107 GCA_032191745.1 Picea mariana | reverse complement strand
AGTGGAGTTGCCAATTTCTGTTACAGGAAAATCCCCCTGCAGACAGGTGGATTCCCTCTTGAACACTAAATACCTAAGATCAAGATAGAAAGGTGATAACTTTGGTCACTGACATCCCTTTAAACCTAGATAAACTAATCTATATAGAAGAGGAATAATATGTACCTTTTTATGATGTTTGTCTTCGCGCAGTTCCAAGTTGAGCTCTGATCCACAAGCTCTTCAACAAGTCCTGCAATCCAATAAAAGACAAAACATGCTTCCTATTCTACTACGATTAGTATGAAAATAGATCTATCCATTAAACACAAGTTCATGTAGGCATACACAATCTTGAAGGAAACATTCCAAGCACATTTATTAATGAGAAATTGATAGAAATACTTATAGACCTTTGATTTAGATGCAATAGCCTCACCAAGCTCTCCTTTTCCAACCCCTTTCTCAAATGATCCACAAATTAAATGACTATGCTTAATTGATTATGTCCCTTATGAGATCATAAGTTTGATTCCTTCAATTTCCTCAAAATACCACTTCTCATGAGATCATAAGTTTGGTATCTCTAAAACTCCCTCTATTTCACCATGAGAAGGCCTCCTTATATAAGCTTGGAGAGATCCAACCACCTTAGAGATTCTTGGGATAGGTTGAGGATATTTCTCCATAAGTTGTGGATCCTCCCTAAGATCCAACCTTGACCTCAGATTCAAATACAACCAAATCCAGATATGAGGGGGATTTTTCCCTGATTTTTCTCAACAGCCCAAGATTTGCTCAAACAGCCCAACGCTCCCCCAGAATGGGGCACAAAGTGTTTCAACGCTTCCAAAAAGGAGGGAAAGGAGCATTGACACTCCTTGGCAGTGGGTAGGGGAGCACTGCCCAAAATTTCCTCAAAAAATCCTAGCGATCCCCTAGAAGGGTGTACAGAGTGCTAGAACGCTCCCCCAAAGAAGGTCAAGGAGCGTTGGCACTCCCTGACAGTGGGTAGGGGAGCACTGGCCTTCAAAATTCATTTTTAAGTGGTTTTTTTCATGGAAAAATATTTGTACTCTTCATCAAATGATTTCTTCTTCTTTAACCAGTCTTTGATGGTGTCTTCAAGTGTTCCTTGTGATGTCATTCGAGACACGACATGGGAAAAATGATTGTATGATTTCTGTGACACTTGCGACACTTATGGATAAAATGTGACACTTGCGACACTTGTAGTGACGACAATAGGTCATCATTGAAATGATTAATTTTGATGTGTAACAATAACTTGATTTGAGATCTCTTGTTTAATGAAAGTCAACTTTCTTCTTCATCTTATTTGCCTATGATACTGAAGTGTCCATGATTGAAGGATTCACGTGGATTGTTCTAGTTGTATTGTGATGGATGTTTGATTACAGTCTTGTTATAACGTTCTTTAGTTTCCTGAAACTCTAAATCCAAGAGGATCTTGTTTTTTGAGTTTTTCCTCCTTAGGCTGCTTGAAGACCTGATGTCCATAGCAAACCTCTACATTATCCTCACCAATTCTCCCCCCTATTCACCTTTACTACAAATTACTGACTGAATTTGATCAAGACCTCAACTACTTGTGCATGCTGGTCCAGTTTTCCGAGTTAAAATGATATTATCTTGAGTTCACGCCCATTTGACCCCTTTAAATTCATTCATAAGTGACATATAACCTAATGGGTACTTGGCTTACCTTCTATGCAATCGTAGGGTGACTCTCAGTGCTAACATTCTTGGCACCGCTGCTGGGGAACAAATTTAAGACATTTCCCTTGGATAAAATGACAAAGATCTTATGATTCCGAAGGTGCATTAGATATAAAAACCATTAAAGATTGCAGATTTCACCTGGCGACTCTACTGTTTCGACCCCACTGTTTCAGTTGTGGATTCCAGAGGTAGACACTTGAGGTCTACCCCACAACTGCCTCTAGAAACGCCTGAGGCTGACCCAGAGAAAATTATCAGAAAATGAAAGGCCCTTCGAGAAGGTACTTCAGTTTTCGAGATAGGTGATTCTGGTAATTTTCATAATCCTTCTTTAAAAACTCTAGTAGTTGCTTCTCATTCTCCTATTTTACCACCTGTTGGAGTTTCTAGAAATTTAAATTTTGGGAGTTTTCTTGTTAACTTCCCCTCTCCTTGTCTCAGTCTAGAAGGAGAAAGATTTGACACCCCTGTTTCCACTGAAGTTGTACCATGGTTTAAACCTAGAACCTCGGAATAATTTCCCACTCCAGGATTTACCACTCCTCCCCCTATTAGAATTGTGGCATTTACATAAGGGGAAAAATATGTTCCCTCAAGCCCTGAAGCCTTTTCTCCAAATCCTCAGTTGTTTCCTCTTTCCCCCGGAAACAAAGCTCCACTCTCACCTGTCCAATATCCATCCCCTCCTGGTTCTCCTCCAGTTCACATCCCAATGGCAGGTGATAACCCCCCTAAGAACAGAATGGATGCCATAGTGGTTGATAGATACACCCCTCTTGTTTTTCCTCATCCCCTGAATGCTCTCCGAGTTGGTGGCTACCTTAAGTAGTTTCCCAAGTTCACAGGTGAGGGAGACATAACTACATAGGAGCACCTTGCAGCCTTTTATAGTTATGCAGACAATTATGTCATTGTAGATGAAGATGCATGGATGATAATTTTTGTTCATAGCCTTGATAGAGAGGCTAGGAAATGGTTTAAGGCCTTGGATCCCAGATCTATTGATGGGATTGAAGCCCTAGATGATGCATTTTTAAGAAATTGGGGGGATAAAAAATATTTCCTTTACTATATCATAGAGTTTGGATCACTTAAGAAAAAAGAAGAGGAATTTCTTTCTGAATTTTCAAAAAGGTTTAATAAACTGTATAATAAGATTCCTGCTGAGATTAAACCTACATAAACCTATGCCAAAATCACATATGCTAGTTCTTTTGAACCTGATTTCTACCTCCTGTTAAGAGAAATAAGAGCTACTTCCTTGGCTCACATGCAAGATGCGGCCCTGGAATTGGAGTCCAATATATTGGCAGTTGAAAAAATTAGGAGTAAGGTTAATAGAGACAGACGAAAGGGGAGGTCTGAAGCTTCAACCTCTGGTTCCTATGTTGGCCATCCTCAAGTAGGTGAATTGACCAAGCTGGTAAAGTCACTTTCTGTTGAGGTGGATAGGTTGAAATTGGAAGGAAAGAAGAGCTACAGGAATCCCCCTAATGTTGTAAATAGGGGTAGCTTCAGAAAACCAAATAACACCCCTCAGATTATCCAAAGAGATCAAAGAAGCAGGGATATATATGATCAGAGAATTGAAGCCCCTCTCCAAAATAATCTTGTTATTGATGAAGAAGGAGAGGAAGAAGAGGTTGATCCTGAAATCCATTGTATTGGAGACACCTCCTCATTTCCCCATTTAACTCAATCTAAATACGAGGCGTCTCTCATGGAAAACCAACTAAATGAGTTGAGTAAAGGTGAGAAAACCAGTAGTAGTCCCAATAAATATAAGCTCAGTTCTAAAAATAAAGAGGGGAAGTTCGACATTCCTGATCAGCCTACCAGAGCAGAGAAGCCTACTAAAGACGTAGCAGACAACAACAAAGATAAGAAGGCACAGAACCCCTCACTAGTGGTTAAAGTTCTTGTCCCATAAGTGAGATAAATTATGAAGCCCCCCTCCTTTTTTACCTTTGAGCATGAGATTCAAAAAATTAGAATCCCTGTACCCCTTTCAGATTTGGTCAAGCTTTAAGACTTCAAAAGGTGCCTCTCTAAACTATTGTAGTTTGAGCCTTCATATCATGCAACTGACTCATTCAACCTCCAAGATGAAAATTCAATAGTCATATTAGGTCCTTTGATAGAAGATAGAGATGATTCATCCCCTCCCTTATATACATCATTGAACATACATGATAAGGTGATGCATAACTATTCGATGGACTTAGGGGCATCTCATAATATCATGCCCAAAACTGTCATGTATGAGCTTGGATTAGAAATCACAAAGACTTACCATGACTTATATTCTTTTGACTCTAGGAAAGTGAAGTGTCTTGGGGTCATCAAAGATTTGGTTGTCACCTTGTTTTAGTTTCCCATGAAAAGTGTGATCATGGATATCATGGTGGATTATGTTCCCCCCAAGTTTGGCACGCTCTTGTCAATATCTTGGATAAAAATACTTGGGGGAACCTTGCAGATGGAACTCACTTATGCTACCATTTCTGTGTTCGAGGGGGAGCATAGAAGAATTTACAGGGAAGATCAGTTGGCCTACATTATTAGTGATGAAGTGAACCCCACAAACCATCCTATTTTTGCACTCGACATTGATTTATGATCCAGTTTATTGTAGCTCACTGGTGCTCTTGAACCTCCTCTTGAAATCATAAAGTAGTCCATTACTTTTTGTAAAGACTCTCCTCTGATCACCTCTGTTTGGAAGATGTTTTTTGATGGAGCCTCTTCTAGGGAGAGTGTTGGTGCTGGAGTGGTCTTTGTTTCACCTACCCAAGAGACTATATCTTTATCTTACAAGTTAGAATTTGAAACTACCAATAATGTGGTAGAGTATGAAGCTCTTGTTTTGGGTTTGAGGGCTACAAAAAACATGGGAATTGAAGAGATAACAATGTTTGGGGATGCTGAATTAATTTTCCATCAGATCAAAAATATTTATCAAGCTAAGCACCCAAAGCTAAGGGATTATAGGAATGAAGTGTGGGACCTAGTTGAAAGTTTCTTCATAGCTTTCAACATTTCATTTATTCCAAGAGAAGAGAACGCCATGGTTGATTCTTTGGCTGTTTTAGAAAGTAATTTCAGAGTCCCTTTGCCACCTAAACTCAAGTATGATGTAGAAGAGAAATATAGACCCTCTATACCTGACAATGTCAAGCATTGAAAAGTGTTTGAGGATTATCATGAGATCAAAAGATTCCTCGAGACCGTTGATGATTTTTCTGCATTACATATTGATCAAGATCATGATTCTGAGAGTAATCCCCATGCAGATGTTTTTCTAAACAAAATTGCTAATAATCATATTGTTCAGTTGCCTAGCAATCTTATTCCAAAGGGACTAGTTCCTATGGAAAGACTTTTTGACAGGAATGATGTGGTAGTGAAGGGTAAAGGTTCAACTGACGATGTTGATGTAGCTGAGTGCAATATTGGTACATAGAAGGATACAAAATTTGTCAAGATGTCAAGCAGCTTGTCAAGGGAACAAAAGGCTGAATATGTTGAGTTTTTCAAAGATTTTGTTGATGTGTTTTCCTAGACATATGAAGATCTCAGGACATACGACACAAGTATCATTGAACACAAAATTCCCTTGAAAGAAGAGGGAAAAAATTTCAGGTAGAAACTCAGACAGATAAACCCCATGTTGTTGCCTATTATGGAAAGGGAAGTAAAGAAGTTGTTGGACGCCCATATCATTATCTCCTTGAGATATTGTGAATGGGTAGCCAACCTGGTCCTAGTGAGGAAGAAGAATGGTGAAATCAGACTTTGTGTCGATTTCCGAAACTTGAATAGAAGCTCTAAAAGGGATAATTACCCCTTGCCAAAGATGGAGCACACATTGCAGACGGTGACAGGTGCATCTAGGATCTCCATGATTGATGGATTTTATTGCTACAATCAGATCTCTTTCCTGCATGAAGACAGAGAAAAGACATCCTTCACTACTCCTTGGGGTACATTTATGTATGCTATGATGCCCTTCGGATTGATGAACGCAAGAGTGACCTTTTAGCGAGCCATGGACATGTCTTTATTGGAGAAAAGGACAAGTTTGTAGTCATCTATATGGATGACATAACAATGCTCTCACAATATGATAAAGAACATTGTTATCATCTGAGAAAGGTTTTCTTGAAATGAAGAAGGTTTGGTCTCTCCCTAAATCCCAAAAAATCATTGTTTTCCATGAAGGAGGGAAAATTGTTGGGGCACATAGTATCAGCTGAGGGGGTCAGGATTGATTCAAGTAGGGTAGAAGCTATCCAAACCTTGTCACTCCCTAGATCCAAGAAAGAAGTTCAGTCTTTCTTGGGGAAGATTAATTTCTTAAGGTTTGTTTCTAATTTTGTTGAATTAATAAAACATATTACAGTCATGTTGAGGAAAGGAAATGGAATCAAATGGATTGAAAAACCTCATAATTATTTTGATCAAATAAAGAAGACCTTGGCTGAAGCACTTGTGCTCATCAATCCTGAGTACTCCAAATATTTTTTGATTTTTTCCTTCACTTGATTTGACACAGTAGTAGTTGTTTTATTGCAGGAGAATGTTGAAAGGTTAGAGCAACCCATTTCCTTTTTCAGTAGGGCATTGAGAGATGCTAAGATAAAATATAACATCATGGAGAAATAGGCCTATGCTTTGGTTAAATCCCTCAAGGATTTCAGGTTCTATGTTCTACATTCAAGAGTCATTGCATATATCCCTCCAGCTTCTGTGAAGGAGATTCTCATTCAACTTGACATAGACAAAAGAAGAATCAAGTGTATTTCCAAAATCCTTGAATTTGATCTTGAAATAAAGCCCAACAAGTTGGTTAAAGGCCAAGGTTTAGCTTGGTTGCTGGCTGAATCTAATTGCAAAGCTTTGGGGGTTAATTTCATCAACACTTGCTCAGAAAATCAACAAGTTGAGTTGTCTGATAAAGGTTCTCAAGTCATCCCTCCATTGTGTTGACGGACAAATTTGACTTGCCGTCAACTGGAAGAATAGATCCGGTCTGGGGTTGTCTAAATAACCCAAGCCATTTGGTGTAACCTATTATGACGGGTTTAATGGCTCCATTAGCCAACTAAAGTCCTAAAAATAATAAAAGAAATGAAACTAACCTAAAATCTATGATTCTAACAAATGATATATTACTGACTAATGTTTATTAAAAAGAAATGTGAATATAAACAATCTATATACAGGTTACAAGGTTTGAATGAAATCTTGCGAAAATGATTGTTTGATAAGGTTTCTGAATCAAATATGAACAAMACTTMTTTTTTYTTTGTTTTTTAAAGATATTAAACAAATAAATACTTAATGAATAYGATTGAAATAGTGACACAAAAACAGTCAAATCTAATTAATTTAATCATTGTTTCATTCATAAACAACTCTAAATAAAAGAAAAGAATGCATCTACTAACCTCTAACTGATCAATCAACTAAGTTTATCTTCATGTGTTGTATGAGCTCCGGCCTGTACTGTTGTTAAGGGAAACCTATAACATAACAATACTAGCACTTCCAGAATACATTCAAAGAAGTATTTGATATTGGAGTAAATTGATAACAACAGAAAGACATCTAATTAAAAAAAATCATGTGATCTTAAGATGATCAATATTTAAGAATGAGAGAAAACTTAGATCTGAATATTGATATTATCCAACATTTAACATTAAGAATAAATTCAAAAATAATCAAATGATAGATCAATCACACATAAAAAATGGAATAAGAAATTATGGACATCATATAACATTTAACAGTATGAAAACACCATATGATGACAAACTAAAGCTAAAATCAACCATAATAACATTTTCATAATACAACAATAATGAAAGAACGAAACGGATTAAGCATCACAAAGGTCTTAAGCCAAATATAAATTTCGTTCCCATATTCTTTCTCAAAATCACATGCCCATATTGTAGTCCTGGGAGAATTTTTAAGATAATAGACTCTTAAAGATTGAAAAAATTAATACATAAATGATAACAATTAACCATGTATTGATAAAATAGACTAAAGCTAATTTAAATCAATGCATAATCAATTATTCAAAGAATATGAAGATATTATAATGAAAATAAAACCATTTTACTCACAGGACAAAAGCCATTAAGCAACTTGGAATTCCATATTCTTCTTTGAAAATACTTGTCCATTCTCTCAAAGATTCCAACCATCCGTTACTCCATTTGAAAAGAAGAAAAAATTATAAAATAAATAATATACAAAAGAGAAGGGATTAAAATCCTCATCTCCATTTCTTGGATCCTTGGCTCTGATATTTCTCATATATTTATACAATGAATGAACAGTCTGGGCGACACTATTAATTTTCGCCACCTGAAATTTGTCTCGTAAAGAGACATCAATATATTTCAAATTGTGCATTGTTTTGGGAAAATTTCCATGTGGAAGGTAAATGGGTCCATTTGGGTTCTGGGTTTTCAACCGTTTCTTCAAATTCCTCACGGTGTTGCTGCAATTAGTCCTGCAAAATCACATGTCTGATCTTGACACCTTTCCAAATTTTATCTATTGTTGCTCATAAAATTATTTGTAGCAATCCAATATTATTTTCGAATCAATCATATTGAACGTATTTGGATAATAAAATCAATCCATGATCAGATCCGTATCAAATATTTGATAATAGAAACCTGTGAAACAAAAGGAAATCTAAATTAATAACCTAAAAATTGTGAATAAAACAAAATCTAGAACAATAAAATCAAAAAATGAATTTAAACTAACTATAAGTTCTAAACAAACATTGTTTATAATTTCTTTTCAAATATGATCTTAAAATTCTAGAAGCTTCAAGTTAATGGAGAAGAGAAAAATATTAATTTTTGGTTTTTTACAAAATCAAATAAATCATAGATAATTCTTTTTTATTTTTATTATTATTTTTTTGAAATGAGATGCAAAATGAAAAAAAAGAATTTAATCAATTAATATCACCAAATGATTTTATGAAAATGAGAAATCAACCAAGATATTATTTGATGAAGTATTGAACCCATTATTCAAAATAGTCAAACTTGCTAATGAGCAAAAGAAAGAACACATAATCATAATTTAAACGAAAGTAAACAATTGATAAAAATTAACATCTTTGTTTAAACTGAGATTTTTACGCTCGTTTCTAAATTTTGACATATACTCTTGTAATGAATGTATCATACTATAGTGAATGTCTTAAGTTTTTCTCAAAAAAATCCAAGGTATGGAACTATTTTAAAAGGTTGATTCTGTAGCTCATTATAATTATCAAGATTCTAATGGGGGCCCTTTAAATTTTGTAAAAATTTAGGGGGAGTTGTTGGGGCCCAACAAATGGCGACTTACTGGGTGAAGTAGTTATCTCTGATATGGTAAGATTTCATCTTAGGAAGAAAAGAATAAAACTTATTAAACTATTTAAGCTCCCTGGAATAAATTCACTCTGAGATCATATGGTATTAGGATAAGTTCAATGTTATAACCAGACAATAGAATTTTCTTTGCAAGGGATTATAACCTAAAATAATGTCTTAATCAAAGAGTCACTATGTTTATAAAAGAACTTCAATACCATTGATAGAGTCATTGCTACCAACAAACATCCATAGCCTCAACATGGATGTCATTTAACCCACTCAAATGCTTTAATCCCATCCAATAGTTGTATCTACATGATGTATACTTTCATAAAAGTTAATTTAAAAACATATACCTGCTACCTCGACCCGACATTACTTCGTTGCCAGCAGGCCTGTTCAGTACCCCGATGAAGTTGTCTTGGTATCATGTGTGCATTTACCCGCTGTCAGCGAGCCTGTTCAGTACCCTGACGAGTTTACACACACTTCCCACACATAAGTGATTTCAACCTTCTTATGCCACTTTTAAATAGTAATACAATTATAGATTTATTGATGACAAAGAGAGCGGGGTGATACCGGAGGTTAATTGCAATACAGGTGAATAGTTGATCAAGTTATTTATTTACTTTCAAAACTGGAAGTTTTATCATGGTTTAGAGATTTAATATTTCCTTTAAGAAATCATCTAAAGAATGGGGAAGCACTTAAAAATGATTCCTTAAGAATACGGATGACGTAAAATTTTTAAAGATCATCATAATTCTCAAAGATTTAAACCATATTTCTGGTGTAATACTCTGGCAAAGACAATTTGAGGACAAAATGAAAGTGACAATTGACTTAAAAATCAATTGTCTGAGCTATATCTTAATATCAGGACCTCTTTGAACTTATTTCAATTTTCTTTAAAAACACA
>JASDQU011028898.1:33579-44869 GCA_032191745.1 Picea mariana | reverse complement strand
ACACGCCCCATCCATGCACTCTCCCCTAACTCAGACTCATGTGACACTTCTCCTACTCATTTCGACGAGATGTCCTATCCATCATTCTCTGGTGAGGCTCCTCCGCCACAACCGGTTTCTCCTCGTGTGCTTGCTGAAGAAGCCGACTCACTTAACTCTGCGGTAGATCGATCCGCCCCCTCCATTCTCCTCCATGATGCAGGCGTCTTTGGAGATCATTTGTACTTGCTTCGAGCACTTGCGCATTTATTAGAACCGATCCTCCCACAGACCAATGAATTCATCGAAAATTTCCTCTCAATAGACCTTCTCCACGGGCACCTCTCGAGATCTACGTCTCATTCTGTCTCTAGCAGTGTTATCAGAACCGACCAGCCAGACAGGCCTTCAGGGCAAAAACGGTCGGACCGATGGTACCGAACAGTTTTTGGCCGATTCTATACCGGTTTCGGCCGGTTTAGACCGGTTCCGCACAACACTCATACGACGCACTTAAAGGGGCGGATTTCCAATATTTTTAAGGAAAAAAAAAGAAATTTCTACCAACTTTTGTACATTATGTAGAGTTTTAGAAACTAGAAGCTGTGTTTTCAATTTAGATACAAAAAAAAACTCCTCAAAAGCAAAAGAAATGATCAAAACATGGTCTTAAAATGAGCAAGAGGTTTCAAAACCAATTTTGCAGTGGTTGACTGATTATATCTTCCTGGGTCTGTCTCAACTGTCCACGTGTGGTCTATCCCCATCAATTTCACTTCATATTATATTTCTCAATTTTTTTATTTGTACATGCCCTTACCCCACATGTAAACTCTAACATTTATTTTCCATGCCTTGTAAGATTTTCTAAAATGATTTTCTATATTTCTAGTTCTGACTTCAAACACTGCAAGCAACTTCCAATATTCTCCTTGTGGAGACTCAGGAGTGAATCCCCCAAGGTTACAAGTTTGGAAAAAACAACGAGACAGAGAAAAACAAGAAATAATATGCGTTCTAATGACCTGAATAAGAGAAGGGAAAAGCAATCGCAAAATCATTCACACTAACACAGAAATTATCATTAAGCTTTTATTCTGACATGCACTCTATTTACCCTAATATGTGCATGTGATCAAAAGAGATGGAGGTATGAATAGCATACAATAATATGCCTCCATTGCATTAAAGATGGGGACCTCAATACACACACGTTAACTATAAAATCAATCAAACTATAACAGAAACTACAATATTGCACTCGGTGCTATTTTGGTTATATGCACTCTTACTTGCTATATAAATGAGAATCTTTGCATATTTGTGTATAAATGGTTTGGATTCGTATTGATGCACATGAATATATATGTGTTTTTTCAAATTTTGAATATTTTATGCAATTTTTGGTCGGCCGGTTTTTTTTTCTCGTTTTTTTCTAGTCTGATTTGGTTTCGAATTTTTGGGGTCGATCGGTCCGGTCTAGTTTTCGGTTCTGATAACATTTGTCTCTAGCCCTAGATATGCTGACGTGGCAGACAGGAGAAAGACTAAACGGTGCCTAAAAAGGAAGTTTGAGACCACAAACCTTATTCTTGGTGAAGACATTCAGCTCAACGACATTGTAGCCATGCAACAGGAAACCCTAGTCAGGCGTTTCGTAAGTAAGTGGCTCTCTTCAAAAACTCTCCATCACTGGACAGCTCAGACCTTTACACCTATTTTGGGGTATGATCCAAAATGTCTAGTCCTTGCCAAGGGTTGGATATCCTGGATTGTTCATTTAGCCTCGTGCATTCAAAAAATCCCCTCATGACGATGGTCCTTTAGCACAGAAGCTTTGTTCCCGAAGAGATGGTATGTCGACTTTGACGCCACCTCAGAAAGATTGGAGATCACCCCAATCTGGGTTCAGCTCCTAGGACTCCCCCTTATTATTTTGGTCGGATGTCGTCTTTAGAGAATTGGGAGCTCAATCGGCTTTTTCTATGAAGTCGATTGCTCTTACATCTCTACGGATTATATGGGTATGGCAAGAATATTGGTGAGGATCAAGTTATCCCACGGTCTAGCAGAGGAAATCACAATTTCCTTAAAGGAACCTCTAATAACCAATCTCTTGATTATGAAGGAATCCCATTCAAGTGTGGACGCTACCATTCTTATGGTAATATCGCAAGAGATTGCAACAAAGCAAAAATGAGGCTTCGCTAGGTGAAAACAACTACAGGAAAAGTGGACGCGAACAAAGGACCCCCTCTCTCGAAAAAACCATTGTTCCTTCACCTCCGACAAGTGCTCCAGCACCACTTTCCTTCTTCGAGCCCGTTGAAGAACAATTGGGTAAGACATCTTTCTCTTCCCCTGCCCTTATTCTAATTTCAGTTTCTAGTTCTTCTTGTGGATTAGCTCAAATTGCAGATTGTGGGGGGTTTTCGATTCCTCCTTCCTTTTGGGATTATCGGGTTTATCTGGCTCCCACCCCGCTCCCTTAATTCCTATTTTTCCCACTAGCCCTGCTATTTGCGTTCCCTTAATTCCTATTTTTCCCTCTAGCCATATTATCCCCTCTCCCTTCGTGACCTTAATCGATCCTCCTCCCCCACCTTACTCCCTCTTCCCTTTCCTCTACCCTCCTCCCGAAATACAATCTTCGTTCTCTATCTCGCTCCCAATCTTCGTCCTTCCAAAGCTTATCAAGTGGTCTCGAGGTTATTGACAATCTGGAACAACCCCCTCCCCCCTCACGGGGCCGAAAGTCCTACCTTGCTATAACACAAAAACAAGCATGTTCAGAAATCCGATCTAGCAAACAAAAATCTCTTTTTGGGGCTCTTAGAGAATCAGACCCTGGCCTGGTTGCAAAATGATCACTCTCTCACAAAATTGTCATGGATTGGCCAACCCTGCCAAAAAGTTAGCCATTAAGCACCTCATTGAGCTTCACTCCCCCTCCATTCTCCTTCTCCAATAGTCTATGAATGTTGGTTCCAAGGTTGTGGAATCATTCTTTGCCTCTTTACCACATTGGGACTTCCTCGCGCTTGACACAAATGGGAAATCTGGCAGTCTTCTCACAGGATGGAGGAAATTCAACCTGGAACTTCTCAACTTGTGGGCTTCTCTGTCTGTTTTAGGCACCCATTTCTTCTCCAAGGAGTTAAATCTCGATTTCCTCTACATTAATATTTATGGAACGTATTTGGACAGAAAGGACTTCTGGCAAAAAATTTATAATTCATATATGTTAAACCAGGATCATGTTTTTATTGGTGGGGACCAGTTGACGCTTGAATCTGTCGGGACTGAAATGACAACCTCATGAGGATGTAAATCCTCCTACGTTTTTATAGAGGTGGTAGTCCTCTTTAATTTATAGTCTTTTTAGGATTCTAAATATTCAGAATATGGGACTTTGCATAAGTTCGTCGTGGTAATCAAAGAAATAAAAGATTGCAAGAAAGATAAAAGGAGAATGTTTTTGTTTTCTTTTTAAAGAAAGTTCCTCAAAAAGGACCAGGAATCACACACTTCACACATTTAAAGCAAAAAAGCAAAATTTCCTCACATCCATCATAGTTAAAGATAAAGATTTATGATCACATAAAATAAAAAGAAGATGATCTGCATGCATAAGAGAACTTTAATAGAGTGGACACATGGGCAGCTCAAATAAAGATAATGATAGATCAACCTCAAATACTTTATATTCTGAAAACAGGGTTACAAAGCACAGTCGAGATTGTTCCCAAAGTAGCTCTCTTGAAATTTCTAAAAAATATATAGTCTCTTACATATTCTTTGAAATTTAAAATGTGTTTGTCTTAAAGACTGGGATTGGGGCTCCCGCGGACCATAAAGCAAATAAATACAAGAAATAAGATCTTAGAAGGAAGACGGTGAGCGGTAGAAGAACAGCAAGACCTGGTAAGAAGAAAAAAGGAGTTATCAGTCTTCGGTTAAACCTTTCTAGTGAAAGAGGTGAAATAACTGGATGAAGGACTTTATAAAGAAATAGAAGGATGTGATCAGCATAAACTTACTATGATGGTCTCTCGTTCTCTTCACTTGCTTAATGATGTCCTTTTATCGTTTTCATTAATGGTTACAGGAACCGTCTCAACTATTTCTTGTTCTTCATTGGTCAGTTTATCGATAGCTTTCATGAACCATTCTTCGAAATAACTTTTCATTGGTGCCAAGTTGATTTCATGCCGGATTTTGATGTTGAACAGCTCGCCCTCCAAGTCCCTCAAATCAATGGAAATGTCATGTAATGCTTCTTCAATGTCCTGATTTTTCACGAAGTAGTCCACTAGCCAATTGTCTATGTTGTCCTAATCATATTCAAGAATACCATAGAACTTTTCAAATGACAACCCTTTAAAAATCTCAACCTGTTCCTCAAACTGTTGTTTTGTTATAAACAACGAGTTGAAGATTAATTTGGGGTCTTGAACTTCGTTAGTGCTTCCGGCTAGGTCCACATCCGTGAGCCTTTTGAATCATTCTTCCCTCCTTGATATGGCTTGGTTGCACACTTGAACAATATTATTCAAGTTTTTTTATCTTTTCTTTCCAGCATGCGTTCAACTGCTTTATCCGACTTGGAGAGGGCAGATCCTCCTCTCTTCTCCTTAGTTTTGTCATATTGGAAACTTTGATTCCAAATGGTACCACGACATCAAGGTAAAAACCTTCTTCATTTTTTAGGTCGGCTTGCAAATACTCATGGAAGGCATGCGCGCCCTCAAGCCAAAAAAACCATGTTCTTCGAAATCTCTCAAGCCTCTCTTTTGAAAATAAGTGTTGGCTCGAGGAGCTTCAACATTTTACAAAACACTTGAGGCGAAAGAGAGACGGGAGAATGGCCTTGAAGTTGAATAATCCGCTCACTCGGTATATATTTCTCCGTGCACCATGCGACCAGTTCCTTGTAGTCGAAAACCTCAGGAACAAAGCCTGCACGAGCAATTCCTGATGTCCAGATCACTTCCTTCTGAGCAAAAGGGGATGAATACTAAGAATATGCTCTAGACCACTGAAAGTCTTGCTCCTCACGTCCAAAAATATTCAAAGTATCTCCGGAGAACTGTTGTCGAGTTTTTGTTGCCATAAGTTGCCGAGAGTGTTCTTTTAATCTAGATAATATTTGAAATGAGCGCTTGAGAGAGATAATATAATCTTCTGCAAATCGTGCTTTAATGTGGTTTAATGAGAAATCTCCTCAAGCCCTTCGCTTATTAATGACGACCTTTATAGAACCTCCATGATGAGTTATTAGCATTAAACCATACTAAATGCGTATTGGGAAAAGCACGAAGGTGGCGAGGACTGACGAGAGTAATTAGGATTTGGGAACCTTTGTGAACTCGCCAACCTGAGAACCCGCGGTTGCAAATGATAGAAAATTGGCTAAGTGTTGGGAGCGGTCGATCGGACTTGGATACAAGAGAAATGAAAAACTTAGGAACTCGGTACCCGTGATAAGTCCGATGGTCATAATGTAGATCGCGGATCTTTGGGTGCAAAATGGATATCACGGAACTTGGAATGTGGTAGCTTGAACCCGCGAACCCGTGACTGTAAAAATGGTTAAGTTTAGGATAATACGACAGTCGGTCGGACTCATGATATGGGAGTATGGATGGAGATGAGGATCTGCGAGTCCGCCAACCTGCTGTTTTTAGAAAGGGAGAATAGAAGGGAGAAAAGAAAAGGGGAATTTGGGTAAGTATAGAAGAGGGAAAAGAAATAGACAAAAGAAGTTGGGAAAATAGAAAAGGGGAGGGAAATTTTGGAAGCAGGAATTGATCTCAACAACTGGCTCCAACTGTGGGATGACAACCCCCTGTGGGTTGTCAAGAATCCAAAACCTTTCATGACCAGGTGCTTCCATCCATTGGGCTATGGAGTCAAAGTAAGAATATACAAACTAAAATATAAAATTATGTACAATGAGAATGAGAAAGTCTTAGGTGAAAAAACCTTTCAAATGTTGCTCGTTGATAGGCAGCATTAGTCTTTTACCCTTCATGTCTTGAAGCATATAGGAGTTAAAACCCAGGATCTTTTCAATGATGTATGGTCCAATCCAGAGTGCTTCGAACTTTGTATGCATTGATGGTTTCTCCTTGGCTTTGTTCCACAGTAACACCAGTTCTCCCTTCTAGAAATTCTTTATAGTTGTGCTCTGATCAAAATATATTTTAACACTTCGTTGCCTCTGAGAAGTTCGATTCAGGGCTTTGCTTCGTTCTTCTTCCAATTTTAACAACCGATTGATCCTCCTTTGGATAGGTGAACTCTCTTCTGTATCTTCAGTATTAACCACAAAAGTCAATGCACTGAGTTCGAGGCTAATTGGCATTTTCGCTTCTTTCCCATAAACCAATGTATACGGGGACATCCCAGTGCTGTCCTTTGGAGTCGTTATGCTTTCCCACAATGCATCAATCAGCTTTAGATGCCAATTCCTTCGGTTCTTGTCAATGGTTTTCTTCAATATCTAAACAAGTGTTTTATTTGTGGATTCGGTAAGGCCATTACCTTGTGGATAATAATTCGACGATTGACCCATGATAATTCCATATTCACCACAAAACTCTGTAAACTTTGACCCGATGATAAATAAAAAACCATTATCAGTGATAAATTTATCTAGGACACTGAATCTTGACAGAATATTATCTTTGAGAAACTTAATTAGCTCTTCAAAATTAGCTTTCTTTAACGCCACTGCTTCTGGGCATTTCGTGAAATAATCTATAGCAGTGAGAATGTACATATGTCCCTCGTTGGACTTCAGATTAATTGGCCCGACAACATCAAGTCTCCATTGGAAGAATGGTTCTTCTACAATTATGGGTTGTAAAGGCATCGCAGATCTCTTCATTTTTCCTGAAAACTGTTGGCATGATACACGCTTCCTTATTGTGGCATATGAGTCTCTTAAAATTGATGGCCAATAGAACCCAACTCTTATTATCTTGTGGGCGGTGGCGGTAGGTGCAAAGTGTCCACCGCATATTCCTTCAAGGAATTCTCTCATTAGTTTTTGGGCTTGGTTTTCATCAAGGCATCTTACTAGTATACCATCATAATTTCTCCTGAACAATGTATCAACAAACAGCACATATTGATTTGCCTTCGTCTTCAATGTTCTTCGTTCCTTGGGGTTCATGGTGACAGGAAATTGCCCGGACCTCAAGTAGAATATAATATCTTCGTACCATTCTAAATCAGCTAATGGTTCTCCTACTGAAATTGAAATCATTCCATCCACAGTATCACCACTCGCGATGAGCTTGCATAAACCTTGTCCTTTGACCGCCTTTAAAGGATTAATCTCGATATCATATTCTTGTATCTTTGCCAACTAGTTAGCCCATTTTCCTTCTCTCAATTATTGATTCGAGAGCATCTTTACTAACAATGAGGGAATAGAAGCAATAACATGGGAGTTCAATATGTACGTCCGAAAGTGCGCCACCTCTTTTACAAGAGCCAAGGCTTGCTTTTCCAGTTCTGAGTCCCTCAATTCATAGTCATGTAGGGTTTTGCTCATGAAACTGATTGGGAGTTCTTCACCTTTGGTATTCTTCTGAGTAAGAACAGATGCAACAACTGTCTTTGTAGCAAATGAATAGATGATGAAATCCCTTTGAAAATCTGGACTAATGAGGATTGGAGCCGTGGTGATTGCTCCTTTGATATTATTGAAGGCTTCTTGAGTATCCGGTGTCCATTCAAACCTCTGCTCCTTTTTCAGCAACAAATTAATCGACTTCACAATACTTGCATAGTCAGGAACAAACCTTCACACAAAATTGATCTTGCTGAAAAATGATTGAACTCCTTTGTTGGATATCGAGGGGTTGACTTCATTTATCGCTTTAACTCTTTCTGGATCAATATAAATCCCTTCCTTGCACACAATATGACCCAATAGCTTGCCTTGAGTCACAATAAATAAGCATTTCTTTGGATTTAGAGAGACACCATATAATCTACATCTTTCAAAAACTTTTCTCAAATGATGGATATCATCACTTCTTGTTTTTGAGTGCATTGTCAAGTCATCTTGATAGTCTGCCATAAATTTTCCTATCAACCCACTAAATGCATGATCCATGGCCCTCTGGAATGTGGCTCCAGCATTCTTCAAACCAAAGGGCATTCTAGCATATGCATATGTCTCCCAAGGTGTTATGAACATCGTCTTTGCCCTGTCTTCCTCAGCCACCAAGACTTGGTTATATCCAGAAAAACCATCCAACATGGACATGCAAGCTGATCCAGTGACTTGTTGGAGAAGAAACTCCATATTAGGTAAAGGAAAGTTGTCGTTTATGCTTGCTTTGTTAAGATCTTTGAAGTCGACACACATCAGGATTTCCCCGGTCTTTTTTCTTACAACCACAGGATTTGAAAGCCAGTCGGAATGTCTAATGGGATAAATTATTCTGGCCTTCTTTAATTTCTCCAATTCAATCTTTACCAGAGGTTTCAGTTTGGGATTCATCATCCTTATCTTTTTCTTTACAGGCTTTGCTTCTTCCCTCAAAGGAATGATGTGTTGAAATATCGTTTTATCGTAAGCCTTCAAATCATCATAGGTCCATGCGAACACATCAATGTATTCTTTAAACAATGCAACATATTGATCAACTTCCTTAGTGGTGCAATCAACTCCCAAGTTGACATATTTTGGGGAACTGTCAGTTCCAATATTGACTTTCCTAGTCTCTTGCACTTTTCGGATCAAAACTTCTTCAAGGAGATTCTTGGCGTGATCATCTTTCGTGAAAAGAGACTCGGATTGTATACAACCTTTAGGGACAGTAAACATGTGATCGTCTTCATCATCATCATCGTTCAACAAAAATTTTCTAGTTGTTTATCATTCTCAAACACTTGTAACTATTCAATATTATCGGGGACAAAAGGTCGGAATGCTCTTTCTACTTGAAAAGACGTTTTGCTTCGGATATCGTCTGGGTTTGACAATGAGGCCGCCAAGGCCAATGAATCTACTTTATGATTCTTGTCCCATGGAATGAAAGAAATGTTGAAGGAACTAAAAGATTCCATCAATTCGTTAACTCTTTTGAAGTATAACTTAAGTCTTTCCTTCTTGATTTTATACTTATAGGTAACCTGATTAATCACCAACTCGAAGTCGCCAGTCACAATTACATGTTCTATTTTCATTTCTTGTGCAAGGATCATCCCTTGAATCAAGGCTTCATATTTTGCCTCATTATTAGTGCATGAAAACTCCAGTCTAATAGCATGTGGATGCACAATCTTACTTAGACTCATAAGAACAATTCCAACTCCACTCCTAGAGTTTGAACAAGCTCCATCCAATGACATCCTCCAATAGCCTTCGAACAGACATTCTTGATTCTCTGTGTCATGCACTTGCTCTAGGATTTCATTATGTTCCATATCTAAGATAGCATAGTTTTCAATCCCGGCATCTATATAATCTTCCATTAATTCATTGTCCTTTTTCAGGAGACGGGTTTTCTGGGTTCACGGGGGACCTTAATCATTGCTCCTTCCTTGCCTGACAGCGTCATGCAACTTCCATCGTTCATGATACATCCCCCGATCATGGACGTCCAATCTCTTCCCAGCACAACTCCATATGTCGGAGGAAGGTATACCACAATAATATTGAAAATTGTAATGATATGGGGGGTTGTCGTGATCCAAGCATAAAAGTCCTTGATTTCTCCATAAGATGGCACTTTTCTAGAATCAATTGCATATATACTTTCACCAGTTTCATAATACTTGGTGCAACTCGTGCCCAATGCCTCCATGACCGCCAGTGGCATGATATTATTTTCCGCACCCGTGTCAACTAAACAATTATGTAGTGCAACATCATGATTTTCAATTGAAATGTAAAAGGGAGGAATTTTACCTCTCAACTTGGCAATTGATTGGTTCTAGTTTTGTTTTGGGCTGGAAATAATAGCTTCTGCTCTTTCAGATGGATAGTCCAACAATTTCAAAATGTTTTCCCTTTGTTGGGGAATCTTCAACACTTCTGTAAAAGGCAGGGTTATCCTTAATTTACTCAAATCCTCTTGTCTGGGCAACGTTTTCTTACAAGTTGGGATCGTTGTCGCCCTCTTCAAATATATACATAGACGTTTCGCATCCGTCCATCTGCACTGTTTCGGAACTTTCATCAGGTGAGTAGTAATTCTATTGCTCAACTATTTGCTCATCATACACATCATCCAGAACAACTGCATTGGGAGTAGGTTGCCTGGGAACCCTTGGTCTTTGCGGATTATTCGTGTTTTCAAACCTTACTCTGTTTTCTTGGGGAGGATTCCTTCTTTGCTCTTGGACTTGCCACATAATTATCTCCCCTTCTTAATCTTGTTATCTTGTTCTTCATTGGCTTGATAGTTCTATTCATCTATGCAATTTCAATTCTTTGCTTAGTTTCTTGTGCCGCCACAGGGTCAACCTTTACATCAGGTATGGTTCCCTTGAAAAATCCTCCTCCCATTGTTTGATTTTGAGCCGGTCGTGGCTTGAATTCCTCGTTCTTTCTTGAACTGGAAGCTCATTGGTTGTCAACACTTAATCCCCCCAATTGCCTTTGTACTTTTCCCAATATCATGTCGGGGTCGGCACCCGTTTCAATCATAATTTCTTCCATCTCCGTGGCTTTAGTCATTGCCTCCTCCAAGGTATCCATTTGAGAAGTTCTGATAGCATATTTCACATTCGGGGGCATTGCATTATTAGAACAACCGAGAATGATAGGGTCATTCAGTCTTTTATCTTCTGGAATTTTACTCAAGGTTTTATTGAACCTGAGATTACAATCTCGTATTCTTTCATTCTTCCTCAAACCAACCTGGGTGAAATCGGTGAGAAGGGTATGATAAGCAATTGCAGGGGCGAACATAGTTAGGAACATAGCTTCGAGGTCATTAAATGAGGGAATTGATCTACTAGGTAATGTCATATACCATTCATATGCTCTTCCTGATAAGGTTTGCAGAAACAACCTTACCATGACATCGTCATACTCAACACGGTGAAAATCACAAACATCAAGAGATAAGTCTAGATGCCTCTTTGCATCGATTGCTCCATCTCCAGAAAATTCCTTAAGGGTGCCCTTAGGGAGAACAAGGAGATCATGTTGCTCACCTATAAGATTTAGAGGGGAATCTTTTACCCTCCTTCGATTTTCAAATACTAGGTTTCCTTGATTTCTTGCAGCATCTCTTCCACCTCCTTGTCTCTCCTCATGATGCTCATCTCAGGGTTGTTC
>JASDQU011028897.1:0-12756 GCA_032191745.1 Picea mariana | reverse complement strand
CCGCAGAGGGGGTACCCCCCCCTCTGCACTCCCCCGCGTGGAAGAGTGTACATACTTCTGGGGTGTAAATACTTCATGGGGTATAAAAACGGCTGAAATTAAAATACCTCTAAATCAGGAAGATAATCAGGCTCCACAACCAACATGTGTCACCTTTGACTTTGACTTTTTGCGCATGTTGACCATAACTTTTATTGGATATATCTTTTGCATACGAACTCTGTTTGAGGTGATTTTTACACCATTGGAAAGATATCGTCGAGCTCTACATAATGAATTCCTTTTCAAGAATATTTGAGATGGTCAATTTTTGAGCATTTATGGATCCTCCTAGACCTCTTTGAGCATTATGGATCCTCCTGGATCATAAGATGAGGGGGGGGTTTGGGGTACCATCTATGGAAATTTTGATTATCATCATGGTCGAGATCATTGTCTCCATTGTGGGCCACAAGACATGACCTCATCTGGTTATCCCTAGGCATTGGGGGGTAACATCTGGCTCCAACATGGGGACATGTGATCACCATAGAGTACATGAGAACCTTAAAATCTTTGGTTTTCCACAACTTGCAATCATTCACCCACTTCAAACAACAACACCCTTTAGAAGTATCAACCAATGGATGTGATACATTAGGGTCATTGATAACTCCAAAATCATGTTGAAAAATAATCTTTTTGTTTTATTTACTAAAACTATGAATAACAAAGAAATAATATAAAATTATCAAATGCAAGTTCCTAACATGTATGCATCATATAAAAATGAAGTGCAATATATATACAAGGAAATGCAGTGCTATACTAACATGAATGCATGATGCAAGATATGGACATGAAATACTCCCTACCTAACCTACACAAATCTATGCCAAAATCAAGAAGTCAAGTCTCTTCCTTAGGATGGGGATTGAGAAGGGATCTACTAATAGGTAGTGGATGTATCATTCCCTATAGTGTGGATATATAGTAGGAATAATTGATATACTTCCCTTCAATCTTGTAGGGGGCCTAGCCAGAATTTATCAAACTCTTTACGTGTATTGGGATGGTCTTTGTCTCTGTCCCGCATTAAGACAAATTCTCCTCAATTATAGTCCTCCTCCTTGATATCAATCATTTCTTGATTTACCTTGGTGTCTTGTTTCAAGGGAGGGGGGTGGGACTCCTTATTAAATGTATCTCCTTTGCTCGATTCAATCAACATTTCACTATCAACTTTATTTGATATCATGATGGAGCCAACCATTTTTTCCTTGTATTTGTCTAGTTACTTTTGATAGTCTTCCCTTCTAGGCCACATTATATCATCAATATAATATTCTTGTGCAAAAGGCAGATCATCCAAGCCATGGGAAATTTTAGGGCCACAATGAGGATCTTCACCTTCTTGAGTGTCTTTGTCTTATTCCATAATAGGGGGTGGGACTCTACCAAGGAAATACTCTTTATATCCATCTCATGTAAATGTATCTTTTCCTCATTGCCTTGTTTGAGAACTTTAAAAGAACCAAGTTCATTGTCCTTTCACTTGTTGGGTTGCTTCTAGTAACCATTTACCTTTGGCCATATCATATTATCAATACTATATTCTTGTGAAAAGGGAAGGAAATCCTAGTCTTCGGAGGAACAAGGATTTATGGAGTCATAATTACTCTACTCATTCATATACTCATGCCTTTCAACATGTTCCTTCCTTCTTCGCTTATTATACAAAGTGATATGACTTTGAGCCCCAATTAGGATGGTAGCATAAGATAATTCTATATGTATACTTCCACCTAAAGTGGCGGCCCATTTCCTGGATAATAGCATCCCCCAAGCATCAAGAACATTAATGACAACAATATCAATCATTATGGGAAAACCATGATAATTAGCAAGGTGGTAACTTCAATACCTTCAATCAAACAACATACCTCAATATTCTTTGACTAAAATACACAAACATTCTTATAAGGTCCTATGATCTTCATCCCTAATTGGTTCATGACCTTTAAATTCGTTATATTAACAGGCACCCCAGAGTGAAGCATACACTTTTGAAGCCATAAGTCATTTATTTCCAAATATATGGAAAAGGGTTCATGTTCCTCCTTAGTTTGCTCAAAATGATTAGCTTGTAACAATATGAGAGGGTCTTCAAATGTCTCGTGGTCATTCAAGAATCCATGTGTCTCTTCCAAAGAAGGGATCTCCAACATCCCATGAATCCTATTAACCCTTTCCAAGATATCATCCATGTTATAACTTAGGTCTATCCTATCATCCTTAGGTAGCAGAGGAGGTCTTTTCTGAGAAAAACTAGGGTCACTAGGAGGAGGTTGGGATGAATCCTTTTTCCTAGTGTCTACTTGTAACTATTTCTTCCTAATCCTCTCCTTTGATTTATCATTCATTTGGCTTAAGGCCTCCATCATATCCCTCCTTTCAGCTTCTTTCTTTACCTCCTCAAGTTGCTCATGTGTGGCATTGAGGCACTCTTAGCAAACCATAGAAAATATAGATTTCATGGTATCACGAAGGTTCATGTGATCATATCCCCCATCATTATTCCTTGGGAATTCATGTTCACAATGCGTACCCCATAAGGAAAACACCAAGGGGTTTCTTCTAGGTATGTGACATTAACAAATGTTAAAGTATTAGGGACCCTTTGCTCATGCACAACCCTTCAAATATTTTCTTGAATTTTCTCCATGTTGGTGATTGTTTTCATTAGCAAGGTTTGAGTTCAAGTAATGTCCCTTAAGGCTTCATCTAAATTTTAATCCCTTGAAGTATTTTTGTTTTTGGTTGATCTAGCCTTGGTCTTAGGGGCAATTAAAGGTTCAACCATATAGGAGGAAATACTATCCTCAATCCTTTCAGCTAACTATTTGGTTTCTTCAAGGGTATTTTGGAGCTTTTCCTTAAGCATGAAACCAAAATGTCCTGGAAAGGCCTTGGTATAAAGGAAAATAATATGTTCTCTTCCAAGGGAAATATTTCTAGGAATTCATTGAAGAAACTTCTCAAATTTGGTGTTAAACTCTCTGGAAATTTCATTCTCTTTCCTTCATATCTTAGTAAGTTGTTGCAACAACTTATTAGGGTCTTCTTTAGTGCCCCATCTCTTCAGAAAGGTTTCTTCCAAGGCATCCTAGATCTTAATACTATTTATAGGGAGGCTATTGTACCATCTTCTGGTCATCAACAAAAGTGGAGGAAAAGAGTTTCATTACTACATCCTCAACATCGTCACTCACAAGATTAAGTTGGAAATATGACCAAACATTTCTTATGTTCTCTTCAGTAGTAGTCACATCATCATCGGAAAAATTGGGAAACCATTTTTCAAAATTTGGAGGCATGTTATGAGGGTACCCTGGGATTGCAAACATTTCAAAGGGTTTGAAGATATTGTTGGATGCCCATTTATTTTGAGCCATCGAATATAAAGGAAGGTTTCCATCAAACAAAGATTTAATCACATGAGGGTTATGAGGAAGCATTCTCTTGTAAGTTTTAGGAGGGTTAGAATACCTCCTTGAGCTTTGTGGAGTCACTAAATGATCCTTTAGGACCATAAAAGGTAAGTGAGGAATCTACCCTCAGTGGAGTCGCCAGGTAAACTTGTAATATATGGGATTTAGGACAAGTTTACCAAAAAAAATGTCATAAGGAGAATAACTCAATCCTCCTTGTAAATGGCGCCAAAATGTTATCACAATATTTGTTCTTGTGAAAATTCCTCCATGAGATCCTCAAATATTTTGTAACTGTGGAAGAAACTAACACTATCGCATAAGTAGGATCTTCCCTCATTTTAGTGATATAAGAGGTACAACACAAGGGAGGCTTCCCTAGTGACCTCAAGGATCAAATAGAAATAATTATCCAAGAATATCGCCCCCTATATTGGTCACCTGCTAGTCAAGTCTAGGTCTAAGATAAGGAAGAGGAGTGTAAGGTAATTATTGTACCTATTTGAAACAATAAACAATTTGCAGTATATGTTTACAATTACCAAGCTAAAATATGAAATAATGACCTTTTTAGACATTAGACAAGTAAATTGCATTGGTTGTTGCAAATTACAGCAATAAACAATTATATGAAAACAATAAGAGATTTTCAACGAAAAAAACAAGAAATAATGCTCAGAAACACCACAATTGACCATGAAAAGTAAGCATTAAACCAATAGATTATTATCCAATTACTAGAGGTGATTTATGAACAAGTTAATCCACTTTTATATAGGTGTATGCAACAATCTAATGTAATTTTTAGTGGTTGTAAAAAACTTTTATAACAATAGAAATAATTACTTGAATTTTTCTATAGTTAGAGTTAGTAGACTTAGTAGTATGCTTAAGAGATAAAGAGGATTGATTTTAACAACTACTTTAGCCACAATATCACTCCTAGATAAGTTTCATTGTCCTTTTAGGGCCCATGGAGTCTCAAATGCATTAAACTTGAAGATTGATCTAATTGAAACCAAAGAAGTAGAGTATAAACCCTAAGGTGCAAGAACGTTTGGGCCTTAGACTTTAGACATTAAGGAAAAGGATATCTAGGGTGCAAGAGCATTTGGGCCCTAGATTACATGTTCCCTTCCTATAGCTTCAATGAGGTGTCATTGAATCCATTTATATGATTTCCTTTGTATAGGGAGCGCTTGTTGCTTGAGATACCATTTCATCAATACTTTTTGCATTACGAACCCCTTAATTTCATTACGATACCCAATTATTATTTGTAAATCCCCTTTACAAGTTTGAAGCTTTACTCCTTCATTTTCTTACTGGTCTATGGTCCTTTATAATTTTTCATTCATTCTCTTCATGATATGGGTGATTACCATTAGAGAGGTTAGGGCTCAAGATGGCATGCAACTTTTATGGTGTCCTTTATCATTTATAACATATACATACATAGCAGTTTCATCAACCTCTCAGCCTTCAACCCCTTTTTCTCATGCAATAATGGACCATGACCCATTACCGAAGTTTGGTCCAGTATGAGAGACTCCATGATGGAAAGTGTTAAGTATGGTGGGGAACAAAACATTACCCTTGTGAGGGAGCCCCAATAGTTGTAACACCTTGTTTTCCCTCAATGTTGTAATTATGCTAAGACTTCATATAAGTATATTTATGATGCATGTAACTATATTCGATTTAATAAAAGCGCCAAAATCACTTATTGAGAGGGAAAAACCTTGCAAGTACTGGCCATGATACAAAAGTGGGAAATTGATGAAGCAGGAATGGATGAAGTTGCATGGAGTAGAGAGATGAGTTGTTTTTATGAAGAAAATAGGAAGCTTGTTCAACAAGATAATCTATTCTTGCTAAGCATAAAATCATACCCCAACATACCATATTTGAACAAGCCACGTGACTAGTTATGAAGGGCCAGGAAAGTGGTTGAGGAAGTTAATGGCTATTGACAGATTGGTCTTTTAGAGAAGAAAAGGGACAACTGAATGACTAAAAACATGACCTCATGGTTTCCCCTTTAGGATAGAGACTGTGGATTGCAGCCTACATCTGACAAAAGTTACAAGAGTCCCAAGGGGAATTGGTTGAAGAAAACACTAGAGATGGAAGAACACATGCACACACACACACACATAGGCAAAGAAATCAAACATGAAGAGAAAGACAAAGAAGGAAGTAGATGCACAAATGCATAGACCAGTAGATGAAAAGAAGAGAAGAAAGTAGAAAGCTTTCATTGAGGGAAACATGAAGCTTTTCTAAATTAATATTGATCACCTTGAACTAGAGAAGAACCGAATCTAGACTGGAGCACGAAGGACTACAACTTGATACTTACTAGATAGAAACTAACATTGGTAAGGGGAGGTCGTTGAGGGACTATTTAGCAGAGAAGGGACTCTCTTTTGTAGAGTAAATCCAACTGAGAAACCACCTGATAAAATTGTAGAGTTACTGAGCTTACTGGGAAGGGGGTGACTTATGTTGTGGTTAGAGGAAAAAGGAGAGTAACCTTCTTGGATGACCTTAACGCTTGGAATCCAACTGAAATTTCAGGGGATAAATTTCACTCATGGGCTAGATTTCCATGGTTTTTCCAAAAATGAGATTCGTTATTTTAAAAATGATTCGCCCAAATTCTATAGGATAAAATCATTTTACCTTAAAATCGCCAAAATTTTATAAAATCTATATAAAATCCTTAGAAATTTGAATATTTTTACAAAAATATCGCCAATCATTTATAGTTGGCATATGAAGGATTAGTAAGATTCGCCAAGGTTTCTACATGTTAAAATAAACTTCCATCCTTAAAATCATCCATGAACTGAATCAATTCCCCTTATGGTATCATGTCTTGGCACAGGGGTGGCCTACTATAATAAGGCACTCTACATTATAGCCTAAGGTTGGGAGGAAAGGTGTTCTCTCTCAGTTAGTTGCTATTGGAAATTCCCTAATCGAATAAGTATATAACTTGACTTGTTAAATTGTGAATGAGTAATGTATGTGTGTAATTTCCTAATTAATATGAATGTAAATGTTTCAAATTGATACATGAACCTATGAATAATTATGATGGATTATTTTGATCATTGTTAACTTGTTAAGACATGAGAATGAGTATGTAAGGACATGTTATATCCCTAAGGACCTTACAACTTTAGAGGAAAGTTTGTAGAGCATGGACAAAAATATAATTTAACCTATGTGGGGAGTGTCATGTTATGTGGAGAGATCCCTGCAAGGAATAAAGAACACAGAGTCCCAAGGAAACTATGATTATTATGTGGAAATATTACAAGATATGCAAGAACCTCCTTTTTAAATTCAAGAGACCTTCAATGGTTTAAAATTGTTTTCTAGCTCTTAGGAATTTATCATAATCATTGAAGGAAAGAATGAGTCAGTCGGGATGATTCGCAATTGTTGGATCAGATTGGAAAGAAGATATGGAAAATTGATCAGATGGGGTACCCATCGGAACAATCAAGAGCCATACTGTAGTAGAACTCCAAAGAAGAAAGTTCTGAATTAGTAGCATTCATTGATCCATTGGAGTATGGCCATGGTGGATCTTGGATAGTTGGATCCAATTGTTATTCCATCGATGTAAGGTCATTTGGAGGTCTATAAAGGATATTCAAGGATGTATTGTGATGATAGGAAGTCCAAGGAATGTGTATCCCATGGAGAGTGTCAAGGAATCATAACTGTTAGTTCCTGTGAGAATCACCCCTAGGAAAGAAAGTTACCTACCCTATCTAGCGAATGGTTGGAAACTATGAGGAAAAATACATCCATAAGATCAAATGAATGAGAATTGTTCTATCTTTAGGAGTATGCGTGATCAGAGTGGATGATTCTGAGCGGTCAGTGGAGTCATGATGAAAATACTCTGATAAGTAGGAATTTCGAGCGCAAAGGTAAACCATTGATTAAGGAATGGGAGAGATTTAATCTCAGTTGTTCATCAAGGTAGAACCCTATGGAAAGAATAAGCCCAAAACTTAACAAGTGGTTAACCATCGATTGAGTAGAGGCTCTGAGGGAATCATAGTTGTTGAAATAGGTTATTCAAGAGTTGTTAGATCCTTAAGGTAATATGTCAGTACGAGGTCGTTGAAGAGAATGGCGCCCTTGGCAAGGAATACTCCGACACGATTGAGTTTGAATTATCTACAGGATGTTAAAATGAGGCTGAAGGGGAATACTAATTTTCTTATTGGGTACACTTAACTTCCCTAAGTTACCCAGATACCTTCAAAGGAGAATGATAGTGATGAATTTGTAAGATACATCATTACTTATGTTGTGATAAGAGAAGTTCTATGATTAATGACTAGTGAATCCACTATCTAGTATTAGTAAGAAGTAATAAGTCTATATCCAACTAGTATAAGTAAGGTTTAGGGGTTTGGGTGTGCTACAGACTAGTATCAGAGAAAATTTCAAACTCTAAGATTGAATGGGTCACCGAGGCCGCTTAAATCCTTTAAAAACAAAATTGATGTTTTTAGCATGCATGAATTTTTTTTTAATAGTAATGTAATAACTAATAATGCTTATTATTTTAGCAAGTAGGATGTACTAAGAGGAAATCATGTGATTCGTATAACACACTATGGAATACACCTTTGATCCAAGTGAATATTGGTGGCCACCCACCTATTCCAATTGGCTCATCGTGTTCGTTTTTGTTCAGTACGTTCTTCTGTACTGCTTTGTAATTGTGGGTTCTACACTTCTGTGGCTGTCATAAGCCCCACACATCCTCCACGTGGATACAGGTGGCCTCTCACCTAATCCAATTGGATTATTTTGTATTTTTTCATGTCAGCACATCTTGTTGTACTTTTGGGGCCGTTTTAGGACCCTAAACGTTTTTGTTTTGGCTTGCCATAGTCAAACTATAGTCAAAGTCGAAGTTTGATAGCCAAATGTATAGTTCTCTGAAAGACCTTTCCAATGGGATATTACACGCTTAAAACACAGGTCATATGCAAAATTTACGACCATAGGAAGTTGAGATACCAAATTACACCAACTTACCTATAGGGCCCACATGAATTTTGGTGTTTCACCTTCTAGGGTTAGGTTTTTGGATGTCTAGGGATTTGGAATTCATGAGTAATATAAAAAATGCCTATGGAGCTTTATTGTGATCCATTTTTCTCAGACGGATGTGCGTAGTAGCCATATATCTTCTCAGAGATAGCTACCACCATTCAAGCAAGTTTCAGTTCTATAGTTTTATAGTTTCAACCTATTTCATTATTTAACAAAAGACATTGTTCACTGGATATCTGTGTTATTCTCCATATCTCTGTGTTTGTTGTATTCAGTATGTTAATCAGTTCATTCCACTCCTAAATCCGGATCAATGGTATCAAAGCGGTCTGCTCTTCATTTATTTTTATTTGTTCATGTCCCTGAAAGGATCTGGGTACAAGAAGTTGGGACCCAAACCAATCGATCCGTTACCATATCATTCACACCGAGCCTAAAAAAAACCCATGGGAGATGAAAATAAATATTATGGAGCAGGAGATCCTATTAAAATTTTGTTTGAGGAAGCCCTCATGTGAAAAAGGAATGAAATTATGGACAAATTCGCGTAGATCCTTCGACGGCTTCCCATAGGAGAAGAATATTCATAAAGAGGGCATGCAACCCCCTTCAAGGTACAAGTAAATTTTTATATTCCATTATTTGAAGGACTGACAGATGCAGATGTTGTAGAAACATGGTTGAATCTACTCAAAGGATATTTTTCGGTCCACAATTTTTTCGATAGGGAAAAGATCAATTTTCACTCCTCAAGGTCATTACCCATGTTAAAGACTGGTGGGATACTTACTCTAAGAAAAAGGTCATGGAGGAATCTACAATATTTGTGGTGGACCCTACATGGGATTCCTTCTGGGACGCCATTACACTAGATAGACCACCCTACATCAAGAAAGGGACCATACAGTACTAGATTTCACCAATATTTTCCATACCCTATGCACCAAGTTGGGTATCAAAGACTCTAAGCGTCATCTGGTGCTCAAATATTGTGGTTGTTTTCATAGATACATTTAGACAGAAATGGAGTTCCTGGACATCACCTCTTTTGGCATGGATTATAGATACATTGTCAAGATCGAGTATAAATTTAAGCAGAAATGACAAGAGTTTGGATCTGCAAACCCCTCACAGTTGAAGCAGGGAAAAGGGAGCCCCAACCCACATAACAAGGGGCCAAGTCGATATTGTTTCCCTCAGGACAACTGTTCCAAGCCACAACAAAAAAAGGGAAATGAGAAGACAAAGAAAGACAATGGAAAATTTTGTGAGTACCATAAAAGTTGTTGGCACAGGGGCAGACCTAGGGTTCAATGCTACAAGAGCACACCAAAAAAACCCTAACTACCGATCCTTTTGGCAACACCTACGAAGCATATGAAGTCTCACCCAAGGTAGAAGCAGGGGTGGTTGTAGGACTCAAGTGTCTGCAACCTAAGTTGGGACACAAATCTGTGATTATATCACTTACAGAGCACTTAGCATCGATCAATCATCAATATTCAATCCTTATTATACTTCGCAAATAACACAGAGCATCGTGACATTCACTTAGATCTAAGGTATCTTAGTACTTAGCAATAGTAAAACAGATCGGATCCAGTAGATCAGCACTAAGCATCTTCATACTCATCAGATATACTATTCATACACATCTAATGAAGTAGAGAGCATAAGTAGATCTATCTAAATATATCAAAGCACTTAGCCAAAGAAGAGATAAACACATCAAGTCAAAGCACAGAGCATACACATAGATTTACGTGGTTCACCCCCACACTGGGGCTACGTCTACCAACTCTTCTTCTTTATTATCGCCGACCAATTGGTTACAAGCATAGAACCGTAGAAACTCTTACTTCGCATAGGATAAAATATCTATGCATCTTTCTAGATCCTTCTTCCTTGCCTTTCAACACAAGCCTTCTATATCTTCACACAGGGACTTGCACTAAGCTCTACAATTCTACACAAAATTCGAAAAACTCTCGATCACACAGATCCCTTCTTGGGACTTAGCCTATATCACATAGATATAATACAATACTCTACTAGATGCCTAGACGTCTATTTATACATTTAAAAAAGTTGGCCTAAGCGTGGGTGAACCCACGGGCCGACATCCCTTTCCCATTACATATTCCCAAAACCCAAAACGGGCCCAAAAGTGGACCAAGATTCTACATTCTCTGCTTCATCTAGTGCTCCATCTTCGGCAGGCTATCAAAGTCCCAAAAATGGTCAAATATGACCAAGTGTTCCCAAAACTTGGTCAAGGGCCAACAGGCCCACAACACTCACATGTGACTCGTCCCGAGTCACTTTGGTCTGAGCAATTCTACCTTGAATGCCTCAAGATTGGCTCAAGTTTCTTCGACCTGTTGCAATGCTATGGCCTCTTGTTTAGTGAACTCCTGGATGAGTGCATCATTGACTGGTCCTTCTAGGTGTTGTTCTTCTACACTCACAACCTGTTCAAGTTCTACTCCTTGGTTTTCAACTTTAGTGAATAGTTGGCATGCCTTCTCTTGCACTGGTTGAAGTCATTGAGAGACTTCCATCACTTTACTCTGAATCATGTGGATCTATTGCTAGGTCATGTGCTACTCTAGAAACCTCTTCATTCTTTCAACTGGTGATAAGGCCTTCATCTGCACTTGTAACATATATGCATGTTGCTTTGCTTCTTGGAGCTGCGACTCCAATGACTGCAACTCTGGGTTCTTTGTGAGGGTGTCATATATCTGAGCACTCCTGGAATTCAGTTGCTTGAATTCCAATTCAAGGGCTTTCAATCTGCCAACTGCGCCATGGGAAATTGCCTCTCTTAGGTCTCTTATATCCTGAGGGGTCTTGGGCACAGTACGAAGTTCTAGATCTGCGATGCGCTACTGAAGCTACTGGATCACTCCTTCCAGTTGTGCCACCTGTTGTGGAACTTTTTCTTCTATCTGGACTTTGATGACTGTCACAGAGTGGAGTGCTCTGTTGACCAATTCCTTTATTTCGAGTTGTTCTGCGAGCAACTGCTCCTTGTCTTGCTATATCTTTGTTTTCTATTTGTCCCACTATACTTGAAGAACAAGTTTTTCTCATTCGGCAGCATTGCGCTACTCGACAAGTACTCCTTGTACCTGTGTCAAAGCCTGGGTGGCTTGCATTGTGTCTTCTTGAGCTCATCGAAGGTGAGCTTCAACCATATCAGCAATCTGGTGGAGTTGAGTTAGCTCATCTCCTAGTTCTATTGTTCCTGCTGTCAAAGGCATAGTGGAGACTGCACGGCTATACTGGAGTGCCTGCTGCACTCCTTGGAGTTCAATCTCCACGAGATTATACATCTGCTCCTGCTTCACCTCCTGCTTCTCTAATATCTCCTATGAAGCATCGTTTACAACTGCAATGATGAAATTAAAATCATCCAATGTGAGGGTAGTCCACATCTTGGTTACAGGGGTTCTAGGTTTCTTCCGAGAGGAAGATTTCGGAGGCGAAACCTTCCTCTTCTTCGACGAGTCCTCTTCGTTCCTAGGCAATGGTACTTCACCTTTTTGTTGTTCAATTTCTATGCCTTCTATTTCTTCACCATCATCCCCTTCATTTGGTGTGATAGAGGCAGCCCTTATAGATGCACTATCTATATTGTGAACCTCTTCAGGCTTCTTCATCTTGCTAGGTCCGGGTATATCCTACACAGCTTTCGAGCTATCTTCATCAGACAATTCCACAAGGTTGGCTAGAATGAGAAGGTATGTTGACCAGTCCTTGGTGATCTCTTTGATGTCTTCCTCGGTCAACTTGTAATATGACTGCAATTGTTTCTTGTTCTCATCGGCGTGCACTGCTATATAAATAAAGTGGTAGTCTGGGCTGAACGTCATTAAGGGTCGAAACCTATGGAGGGTATTCGAGGTCATCCGAGGCTCGGACTGGATGGATTGCTTCAACTACTCGTAGTAAGTATGGAAGAGGATGTTGGATTGCCACTCCTTGTTCATATCATTAGAGTACCATAAGGTGTTGAACTTCACAGCCAAAGGTTCAAAGGGATCTATTTCGGAGAAGGTCGCACCTTCCGGCATTTCCCATGCAATGAAAGTGATCAATATGAGAAGCCAGCTAAAGTGGAACTCATACCCTTGGTCTTTTGCTTCCCTGCAGTCCAGTTCCAGCTGGTTTACAAGGTACTGCGCCC
>JASDQU011028896.1:63050-74267 GCA_032191745.1 Picea mariana | reverse complement strand
AATTATGCAAATTTTGAAAAGAAGACTTTATGGATCATATTATTTTCTAAGACAAAAACCAAAACCTAAGTTTTGCAGCTAAAAAGACTCAAAAATGAATTGAGGAAACTATCAATAGCCATGCTATCCACCATAAAACCCGACCAAAATGACGGTGCTATTTTGGGAGATAACAGGCAGGTTTTCAAAAAACTGCAGAGTGGATTTGACTTATAACAAAAGTTGAGAAAAAAATAAAGCATTGGAGTTTTCGTTGGCTATCCCTGGGGGTAGATATGTTCTTTGTAAAGCAGTTCTGGAAATTTTGCCTGTCTACTGGTTATCGCTTGCTTCGACACCTATCTCCATTCTTCATAAGTTAAGGTGGCTACTCTACAACTTTCTGTGGAATGGGAGTGGGGACACGAAGCATTATCATCTATGTCGTTGGGAGTCTTTAGCTCGACCTAAGCAACTAGGTGGATGAGACATTCACAACATTTTCTCATTTAGTAAAGCTTTGGCGACATCGACTTTATGGTGATTTCTAACAAAAGAAGGTATGTGACATAAAGTAATTAAGGAGAAATATCTTCCTCATAGCACATTATTTAATTGGCTCAGATTTGAATCCTTTTCTCAACATTCAACATCTAAAATTTAGACCAGTCTTCTAAAATCAGTGCATGTGATTGCAAATTGGATTAGTTGGAAGCTCGGATTGGGCCATTACATGAGCTTGGGAAGGGACAATATTATGGGCATGGGTACCTCTTCCATCATATCACCTCCACTTATCAATGCTCTCAGACAAAAACAGATCTTGGTTTTGGCACAGACATAGTCAAATCATGAACATGATACACTTCAAAACGCATGGATCAATAGTTCGACGTTGGAGCTTACATGTAATTTGGCTTTGGAATGGGAGCAGTATACTCGTTCTTTAAATGCAACAGGGGTGAATATTTCTATAAATGTTGATGAACTTATCTAGATAGGGGCCGACTCATCGAGATTTCTCTCGGCAAAGAATGCTTATTTGGCCTTATCATCTATTCAAAATCAGTCATTGATCACAGGGTGGCGTATTCATATGTGGAAGTAGAACATACCAAAAAAAAAACTCTTCCTTTGGCTGGCAGTAAATAACAAAATATTGACGTGGAATATCCTCCAACGCAGAGGATGGAAAGGACAAGGACATTGCCAATTGTGTAAGATGGATATTGAAGACACCACACATATTTTCATAAATTGCTTGTTCACCAAAGAAGTCAGGAGAAAAATAAAACATAGCAAGAAAATCACACAAAACTGGAGAGGCAATGACTTAAATGAGTGTCTAGCAAAATGGATCGTGGATAAAAGGGCTTCTCCCAGTCTTGTGTCTTATATATGGTGGTACACCTGGTTAGAAAGAAACACAACCCTTTTTGAAGGCAATGAGTCATCAACCACAACTGTGGTAATTAAGACTCTCGACATCTATCAAAAATCGGTGATCAAATTGAAGATTCCACCTGCTCAATCATGTTGGATAGAAGACACCCTAGAGTATCCAGTGGTTTTTTTCGATGGAGCGGCCCAGTCAGATAGGAGGTTCAGCGGCGCAAGAGGTATCATTAAATAGTCTGCATCTACAGGTTATAAGTGGCACCTAAACTGTGGAGCGGGAAAAAATACAAAAGTTGAAATGATGGGCATGTGGGCTACACTATTCATTACAAATTACTTGTTCATTACAAAGCTACAGATCCTCGGAGACTCTAAATTCATCATTAACTGGATAAATAATAAGGGCAATATTTGCGTTAGCTCTTTGGAAGGATAGAAACAAAGAATCAGTCAGCTGAAGGAAAAGTTTATGGCCACAAAGTTTTATCATATTTTTCAAGAATATAACAAGATAGTGGATGAGAAATAAAAAAAAATATTCTCGAACCGAAAGGATATATAGTGCTTCACGAGTGGTCTAGTGATGTGGAAGGCCAAAGAACCATCATCAACATCTACTAGTGGCGACCTACTTTAGTTTCTCAGTTTTGATAGTCATCCTTCTCATTCTTCCCTTGTATTAACTAGAGGGCCTTTGTTTCATTTGGATCCTTTTGTTGGAGTTACTTCACACACACCTAGGATTCATTTTTCCTAAGGTTTTTCCTTTTTTATTAGTCATTATTCAGTCTCCTATATTTTAGGGAGGATATTCCTCTAGGGAGAATATTCTCTTTAGTTTTCACTTCAGTTTGATCAGTTGAGTGGAGTCTAGATGCTACATTGGAATTATCACCACACATCATTGGGATCATCACTAGTTAATGTGAATTGTCCTTGGGATCATCACCAGACTAGCACATTACTCATGATTCCCTGATCTCCTCCTCACTTCACTTTGTTTCAGTCAGTAAATTGAAGACTAGTTGACTAGTTAACTCAAACTAGGTGGCAGTTCACTCCCGTAACTACCTGAGAGACTAGACTAGGTGGAAATTTACTCCCGTAACTGCTGGTGTGTGTCTAGATCACTATAAACCACCACTATGGCTCATTAGTTACTCGTGTATCCTATATCTATTGTAAATTATTCACTCTTTATGTGTGGAATACGGTTAATGATAATTCTTTCATTCTTTCTCTCTTGATTATTCTTTTTCAATTTCTCTCTGCAAATGTGTGTGGTATTTTCTAGCTAGATCTATTCTGTGCAGGTTCAAAACATCTACATGGTATCAGAGCTGACGGACTGCGAAGCAAAAGCTACACCAATTTATTTTTGTAGGTACTGAAGATTGAAGAATGTAGAAAAGATGGAATTTATGTTTTACTCACCGATAATACTTCTCACACCTCATAACTATTTGGAGTGGAAGCCAAAGATTCTACTTCTTCTTAGAAGTAGAGGCTTATACCAAATAACCATGGCAATGGAAGTAGAGTCTGATTCCGTCAATGAGAAAAATGACTTTCTCAATAGACAAGATATGGCCATAGGATTTATCTTCTTGTCTATTTCTCCAGAAATTCTCCACCAAGTATATGATGACTCACAATAATCAAATCCAAATGAATTATGGACCAGATTGGAGGTTCTATTTGGGAATAAAGAATACTATGAAGATTTCATGCAGGAGGTTGAACAGATAGAGCCAAAAGAGAAGCCGTCAGAAGATCAAGCCTCTTATTTTGAAGAGTCTTCTACAAAAGTATTTGCACAAATTTGTATTCCATTAATTGAAGATGATGTCTACTCCATTTCATATTTTTTTTTTTAAATTAATGTGGAAGATATATGGCATTCATCTCAGGAGTCACATGCAGACACTTTTCCATACGCAATGCATCTCAGGAGACAAAAAGGGAGCCGCACACATCAGACTCAATTATGATATTTTCTTAGCCATATTTGCAGAAACAAATTGGATATTTGAACTCCTCTCGGGAATATATCCAATTTCAAAAACAAAATTGTTGAAACGGAGTTCAGGAAGTGAAGTTATGATCGTTTTAAAATCAACAAAATTTCAGTGTTTTTCCAGAAACGACCGCACGGTTTTCAAAATTTCATCCAAACTTTATTTGAATATTCTTCATTACAAGAAGATAAAGTGGATATGTTTGGACATCTCAATGGTGCATATACTTCATCAGATCCATGCAGACATCTACATCTTCAACAAAATATTCAATGAGCACAAACTTGCACAGTTGCGGGGTCTTCTTGGAGTGAAAGACACAGTTGCTTAACAACTTTTTTTTGTTCCTTCTCATTTTTATTTTTTTTATGCATTGTAAGTTGAGGAGGGTTTTTTCCCATGAGGTTTTCCCTCTTTCCTCTCTTTATTTCAGTGTATCTTTTGTATTTGGGTACCTAACATGGCCTCGTTGTTGGGACCCATTCTTTATTTTCACCATAGTGATGTTCAGGGGGGTGTTGGAGTTACTTCACACACACCTAGGATTTATTTTTCCTAAGGTTTTTCCTTTTTTATTAGTCATTATTCAATCCCCTATATTTTAGGGAGAATATTCTCTTCAACTTTCACTTCAGTTCGATCAGTTGAGTGGAGTCTAGATACTACATTGGAATTATCACCACACATCATTGGGATCATCACCAACTAATGTGAATTGTCCTTGGGATCATCACCAACTAGCACATTACTCATGATTCCCTGATCTCCTCCTCACTTTACTTTGTTTTAGTCAGTTAACTGAAGACTAGTTGACTAGTTAACTCAGACTAGGTGGCAGTTCACTCTCATAACTGTCTGAGAGACTAGACTAGGTGGCAGTTTCCTCTCGCAACTGCTGGTGTGTGTCCAGATCACTCTAGACCACCACTATGGCTCATTAGTTACTCATGTATCCTATATCTATTGTAAATTATTCATAAGGGTTAATGAGAATTCTTTCATTCTTTCTCTCCTTCTTCTTCTTTCTCCAATTTTCTCTGCAAATGTGTGTATTATTGTTTAGCTAGATCTATTATGTGCAGGTTCAACACATTTACATGGTATCAGAGCCGATCGACTGCTAAGCAAAAGCTACACCAATTTTTTTTTGCAGGTACTGAAGATTGAAGAACGTAGAAAAGATGGAATTTATGTTTTACTCACTGATAATACTTCTCATGCCTCATAACTATTTGGAGTGGAAGCCAAAGATTCTACTTCTTCTCAGAAGTACAGAATTATACCAAATAACCATGGCAATGCAAGTAGAGCTTGATTCCGCCGATGAGAAAAATGACTTTCTCAATAGACAAGATATGGCCATAGGATTTATCTTCTTGTCTATTTCTCCATAAATTCTCCACCAAGTATATGATGACTCACAAGAATCAACTCCAAATGAATTATGGACTAGATTGGAGGTTTTGTTTGGGAATAAAGAAGATTGTGAAGATTTCATGTAGGAGGTTGAATAGATAGAGCCAAAAGAGAAGCCTTCAGAAGATCAAGCCTCTTATTCTGAAGAGTCTTCTACAAAAGTATTTGCACAAATTTGTATTTCATTAATTGAAGATGATGTCTACTCCATTTCAGGTTTTTTTTTTTAAATTCATGTGGAAGATATATGACATTCATCTCAGGAGTCACATGCAGACACTTTTCCATACACAATGCATGCATCTCAGGAGACAAAAAGGGACCCGTGCACATCATACTCAATTCTGATATTTTCTGAGCCAAATTCTCTCTGCAAATGTGTGTATTATTGTTTAGCTAGATCTATTATGTGCAGGTTCAACACATTTACATGGTATCATAGCAAGGTTTTCCAAGCTTCATTGGGAGTCTTACATGAGTTACTTTGGAGGGTGTTTTTTGAGAGGTTTTGTATTGGAGATATTGCATTCAATATGGATCATCTCCTTGGCAGTTTGGAAGTTGTTTGTATCTCTAGTTTTATGTAGTGTACAACTATGAGTATTCTGGACTATTCCATAGTTTTTTGTTAGTTTATGAGCTATACTTATATATAGCAACTAGACTGGTGATGTAAAAATTATATTTCCTTAATATAATGTGTTAATTTTCTTCTGGAAAAGAATACATGGATACTTTCAACTGAAAAAACTCCTAATAATTCATATAGATTGTGCAATTTCAATTACTTTGATATATGTAATTCCATCAATTCTCTTAAATTTCTAATTTATTTGTGAATAAAACTGATAAAAAAAACACAACTAAAAAATGTTCAAAAATCTAAAATTTTTTTTTCACCAAAACAAAATTCATTCATGTTTTAATGTTAACAGCTAACTTTATATTAAGATCTAACTTTAAACTATTTTGTATCTATTTAATACTTGGTTGTCAAATAAATAAAATTTGATCATTATAATGCATCATTTATTAAAGGTTCAAACATAGTATATTTAAATAATGCATATCGATTAATTTTTTAATATAAATGTAAAACAAGTTGAATGTATGCATAGTTGTTTTAGAAAGTAATGTTAATAGCTAACTATTGAGATCAACTTTAAACTATGTTGTATCTATTTAATACTTGGCTCTCAAATAAGTAAAACTTGATCATTATAATGCATCATTTATTAAAGTTTCAAACATAATATATTTAAATAATGCATATTGATTAATTTTTTAATATAAATGTAAAACAAGTTGAATGTATGCATATTTGTTTTAGAAAGGATTTTTTTTAGTGTAGGGATCAATACAATAGAACATTCTTCAATCCAAACAACTACTAAATAAATCTCAAAACATTGTGGGTATTGGCTTGTTAAATCTTTGAATCAAATACATATTGATTGAATGATATATTTTATACTTGAATAAAACAATCTTGTGTAAATACCATAAAGCACTTTTCACTCTAAACTTCCAAATGTTTCTATGAACAATTTTAGGAAGACTTTGCAATCTCAACATCTAATACCATCAACAATTATGTGGTTTCAAAAATACATCCTAAAATATTTCACAAGTGGAACCTCATACTATGATATGCATTCAAAATATTTTAATTTCAACTCATTAGGATTGTTCATAATGGTCAAAGGGAAGATCAATGAGATTTTGATATCCCATTTTGAAATCGTTGAATTATTCATTAAAAGTTATAATTATTGAAAAATATTAAACTTTGTTGTGGAAAATATGTCATTTTCTTATTATAATTATGATTAATTTTCAACATATAAATTATATCTATAATTTTTATGGAAATCAAATTCTGATACACAAATATAAAATCAAATTCATATATTACTAAACATAATCTCCCTAAAATATTATTTCAAAGACTATTTACCACTAATTACTAAGATAATATATTAAAAGAAACAATTCAAAAACTATCATTTAAAAAATAATATTCACTTAAAAAAAATATTTTCATCATACTTTTGTAACTGCCCAAGACCAACTATTTAATAAAAACTCTTAATAAATTTTTATAATTAATATAATATTCATTACTATAAACATGAGATTCAACATGAAGACCCCTAAAAATAAATAGATGTACCAATCTATACCCAATATTGAGATATAGAAGCAACACCACTTACCAACTTCTAAATTCAAGTGTAACTTCTATTCAAGTGTAGATAATATTATATCACTTTGAAATTGGTAAAGACATTTCATCATTTATTTTTAATAATTAAATATTAAATATTTATTCTCAATAATCAAGTATCGACAAGATATCCCTTTATTTGCAATGATATGGATTAATACTCACTTCATCATTAAACATGATTTTTTTATTCCACATTTCTTTTGCATAGAAAATAATATTTAATACTTTTTATGAAGGGATAAAGTAATTTTGAAAAACAAAGAAAGAAAGACTCAAATTAGCAAATCTATAACAATATTAAAATTTTAAATTTGTTGTTTATTCTTGTTCTTTAAAAATGACATATTATTTATGTTCCTTAAACGGATTTAAACAAAAACTTAAACAACACTGAATTTTTTTATATAATATTATTAGGTTGTTCCTATCTACATTGTTTATATGAACAATATTTGTTATATTCTTAATATTAATAATATACTTATTTTTAATTTCTCATGTTTATAGGTTTTATATGTTTAATCTTAAAATATTTTTAATGATAATTATGATGATGGTTAACATCTATTCATATAATATTTGGTCTATTGGATTTTAATAAAGATAATAAATTACTCGGTTTGTTCTAGAATTTTATTTCTATGCTTGAAATTTTTTAAGAAAAGCATTCATAAGACACCATAGTTTTGATGAGTTAAAAGATTAGAAAGGTTGACATTGTAACAAATATTTTGAAATTGTGTTTAATGTGGGTATATGTAATACATTCTAAGAGAGTGTTTTTCATCTTCTAGTGCCACAAAGATGACAAATTGTTTTGACCCGTGATGTTTTAGGAATTGTCCAATGTCATATTTCACTATGGAGCTCGTGAGAGTTTAATTTTATTCTAGCAATGTTGATTTTCTTCTTTTCTTTAGTCAAAACAAATAGAGACTTTTGATCCTCTAATTCTTTATCACACCACAATTTATCCTTAAATTTAGATGTAATAATATTTTTAATATTATCATTATTTTGTAAAGTGACCTCTTCCTTGATTCCCCAATGATTTATCCAAGACTTGGCATCTTTATGCCAACCTTGTTTGAGTCACACATGTTTTTTTGTTGGAGTTTGAAGCAATCGTAGGAAGCCTCTTTTCTTCCATGTTGTTTATCGTGTTTTTGTACATTAGGTACATGGTCATAGTCGTGTTTTCAATGAGTGAAAGACTCACTTCTATGAGGAGAACGAGATATGGTGTATTGTCTTTAATTTTGAGATTATAAGTTATACAAAACTTTTGGATTTTCGTATCTTTCTCTATGATTCTCTAGAAATGATAAGAAGAGTGACAAGAGTCTCATAGAGGAGTTTATTCTCATCCCATAGCCAAAGTTCTATTGATTTACAATTTTTTTCATATTCATCATAAGCCTTCCACCCTCCATTTATATTTTATTTTAAGACTATAAAATTTCCATATTATAATGAGTGTTTTTTCTTTATTTGTTCTCTTCACCTAATCTACTATTACTTTCTTTCTAGAGGTTTTATTTTTCAATCCACTTGTAATTCTTTGTGAAAAGAATAATACAAGAATCTAGGGTTTTGAGACATCAAAACTCAATCCTATATTAGGTTTTGGATTATGTCAAATAAATGGGAGAAGGTTCCTCCCAAATCTCCAATAGAGTCATGTTAGAAGTTATGGGAGATAACATAGGCATCCACTTGAGGAACATCTCCTTTTGAATCGATGGTTATTTATGAATTGACGACATTGCATTACTCCACTTCTACGTTTGCTTATGCAAGGTATTATGAATTTCATGACGGTCCACTTGGGATTTCAATGTGGGTTATATCACCAAGATAAGTGACAACTCTGGCTTGTTTTAGGTTTATGGTGTCTCTTTGCTTTTTCTCTAAGCAACAGAGGGAGATCCATGTTGGAAAATTTAATTTTTGTAATTGTTGATCATTAAATTATCAATCTGGGAGCTCGTGAGCTTGTTAGACATTGGCATTGTATGTGCAGGACTAGGCAGCTAAACTAATCCTACCAAATTCAAAATGCAATTCGCTTGATAAATCATTTCTAGGAGTCAAGACTTAACAACTCTCACAACTTTACCAAGAATAAAACCAAATCAAATAAATATTGTGATATAAAACCTAATCCAAAAATATCATAGTCATAGATTCGAGTCTTATGTCTTCACAGCTCATTCAAGATCTTGTTGGGTTGTGTTATAGTCTTTGCATGACTAGTTTAGTGTTTGATACGTTGGGCATGCAAGGGGGTTTGAGGGGGGTGATAGCCCCCTTGTGTGGGGGTTCGAGGGCAGTGCCCCTGATTTTTCCTTGGGAAATGTGTCGCATTTATCGTTTTTTGTGTCACCTCGATTTTTGTATCCATTGTTGGGAGGTTTTTCGACACATGGTTTTTGTCAATGGCTTTCTATTTTCAGATAAGGAATTAGGGTTTTTTACTAATCCAGGTCATTGGGTTAGGGTTTTGGATGCTGCTGGCTCCTATATGCATATTGTATTGTAAACAATGTATCACAATGAATGAATATATAATATGCTGATTTTCTCGGTTTTGGTTTCCAGGGAAAAAATATATGTGTAATGTGTGTATTTTCCATTGTATCTTTTCTGTTCTTTTATTGAAAATATGTTTGCACTAAAATGTTGTACAAGGTTAAAATCTACAGATCTCAGGGTTAACAACATCCTAAAATTTCCGGAAACAAAACACACACGACTATTAACACACTTGGATAGAATTTAAAAGCATGAAAGCAAAGTAAAGGCATAAGCAAATTAAGCAATCAAATCTTCAAAGTAAAAGCAAGCAATTTAAACCATCACACCATTATTGCGGAATAGAAACACACCATTCTTGTATTTAATGAAGAAAGCTAACTACAAGATAAAATTACATAAATAAAATAAAGAACCACCATGCTCTCATGGAGAGAGCTCTTTCTCCTAAGAATTCATGGCATAGGACATCATAGAATTTAAACAAATCATAAAACACAATAAAATTACATAATTACAATCCAACTAATAAATTAACAACTAAGAAACTAATAAATTAAGACCCACTTTTCTCTCATGTGGTTAAAACCATTTACTAATAAGTAAAAAATAAAAACCAACTAGTAAATGACTACAAGATCTTTGCTAATAATTCAAAACAAATCACACTAATCTTATATATAGTCCAAGATTCTTTCCACATCCAAGATAATTGATGATGATCCAAATCCATGACAAATTTTCAATGGTTGAAGAAGATATTCGAATTTGGAGCTACRTGGTAAAAGTAAGCATTGTTGCAAACTCCACTTGGACCTATAATCATCACCAAACTAACCCAACTTTCAAATTTAAGTGAGAACATGTTATTTTTCTAAGATTTAATCATAAACTCACTTAAAATACCAAAATAAATACATTGGAAAATAATAAGTCTAATCCCTTATATAAACATTAAAATGGTCTTAATGAAAGGTTACGGGAAAACRGAAAATGTTTATAAGTCAAGAAAAATGGGTGTGAAAGATGACAGTTTGGTGACCCCTCCCTTCCCTTGGATCTAAGTTTGTGTCCCTATTTATTTGTTTACTTGGTCTTGGCCTAGTTACTTTGTCATCTTTAAGAAGAATGGCACATTACCATTCCAACAAGAGGGGTTGTGTCCCTCAATGTAAGTTAGAGGAATTCAGGAAAGGGCTTAAGCACTGCATGAAGGATGTGGAATAAGTCTAKTGTGGGAATCAATGAAAATTATAATTTTAACAAAAAACTCAACAAATTAATGCACTGAGAGATAATTGTGTGATGAACACAACTATACATGTAGTAGATTTGAGAGATTGATAGAAGGAGGTTGATGCATATGTAGGAGTTTAACGCAAAAAAAAATTAGAGTTCTATATCCAAATTAAGTTGATAAAACAATTCATGGAATGCATAGTGCCCTATAGTAATATTCTGGATAATAATATTCTGGATAATGTGGTGAATTTCCCCTCTCATTCCAACTCTTTCTCGTTGGCATAATCTACCTAGAACTTTGAGGAGTCTCTTAAAATTCCCAAGATCGAATTGGGACAAGATAGTGTTTTTTAAACTACCAATGTGAATGAGCTACCAATGTGAATGCCCAAAAGAGAA
>JASDQU011028896.1:40644-51743 GCA_032191745.1 Picea mariana | reverse complement strand
CAAGGTAATGTTATTCTCTATATCTATGCTTCCATAGTTGATGGAGACACATATATAGAAGAAGCATGTCAAAGATATTGGCGAGACTCAAAATAATTGTATCGTTGGAAGATTATATCAAGGTAATGCTATTCTCTATATCTATCGCATGAAGCATAGGTGAGAACCAAGACCCTACAATTCTTTATGAGTGTGAACCTCACCTTTGAATAAAGCCCAATATACTATGACTAAATCTAGAAATTGTGCTTATTACATAGAAATAATCTAAATACTATGCTAGGTTATAGGTCATGATTACCTTAAGTGTTTATATGAGCTTATTTGAATCTTAGTTCATCAATATAAATGTACACAAACAAATACGAAAACTATGTTTTCGTAGGATCACTTGCATGGGCACAACCCTTTTCTCTCTAATTTTTAGGATAGTTTAGGAAACATTTATGACAATGAATCACTACAAATGAATTTTAAATAACAAAAATCCAAATCATATATTGTCTAAGTACATGTTCAAATCTCACATACTAAATAACAATAATCCAAATCATATATAGTCTAAGTACATGTTCAAATCTCACATACTAAATAACAATAATCCAAATCATATATAGTCTAAGTACATGTTCAAATCTCACATACAATGTACACTAGCATATGATTAAGATGTAAAGAGTACTCATTACTACATATGCAATAAAAAAAAATGGACTTTTTACGAAATGGTTTTAACATGTAATCATTGAAATCAAATATTTCAAAAACATCATCCTATTTCCATTTACTTTTCATTTGATGTCATTTTTGAAAAGTATCTATATCTATGTTCTAGATATGAATGCCATTATATCTACATTTTATAATATCAATCTATGGACATGTATTTTCCAAATCTCTCACCTAGAATGTTGTTAAATAATTGATCATGATTCGTTACATCGATGATATGTTCTAGATATGAATGCCATTATATCTACATTTTATAATATCAATCTATGGACATGTATTTTCCAAATCTCCCACCTAGAATGTTGTTAAATAATTGATCATGATTCGTTACATCGATGAGAAAGAACCCTACTTCTAATTTCCCTCCATTAAATTTTTGAATTTTGTAAAAACGTGTAATGACATCCCAAGCATTACTTTATCTATGTGAATGCAATCAAATTGATATGCATAACATCATTATATCGATTCTCAAGTCATTTCTCTCCAATGCAACACCCCCCACTCACACTCCCAAGATGTCAATAAGGAGATGTGTAGGTGAGCATTTTGGTACAAAAACATTGATATATAGAAGCTTATGTGAGAATTTACTATGCAATCCGTGTTCCATACCACTTCAATTTTACCCTTTGAAACACACTGTCAATGATACATAAGAGTGTTGGCAATAGTCTCAAGTTCAATATGGGTAATAATTACTATATATGGAAATAGTAGCATGACGACAATGATGATTTATCGCATTTTTGAGCTGATATTACCATATATGGTCCTCCATTGCCCATTTTAAACTTAGGACCATGAATAATGCTATTTTGATCCAAAAGTGGATATTTATAACACTTCCACTCGCATTAAAATTGAGGGATACAAATGATATGAGATTGATTCTTTCATAGATTCAAGTGCAATGCTATCTCGCTACAAAACCCTAGCTATGCCTAAATATTTTTGGAAACCTTATAATATCAAAGTTAGAACTATAAATGGGTCTACTTATAGTATATCCAAAATTACAAAGAATTTTCCGATTTGGACTAGAGGCCTTTAGACTTATGTGGATTTTTATGAACTTAATTTAGGTTCCATTTTATTTGGACAAGACTTTCTTAGGAAACATATGCCAATAACTTCTGAAAAAGGATCTTTAAAATTGTAAATTGTTCCCAAAAGAATATAGGTTCCATGCCTAGATAAATATGAAGTAAAGATACATGCTAGTCCACAAGAGGATGACCTTGACATAGGTGCTACAAGGTTGTTAAATATTAAGAAGAAAATTAGACAATTTGAATTGAAAAAAGATGCTTTTCTAACAAATATTATACATAAATTAAAGAGTAAATGGTGTAGTTACAGATTATATGATTTATGGTCAAGAGAACCGTACTTTGTGTACCTACCTTATGAAGAATACTATAAAGGAGTCCCTCAAAGAACATCAAATAACCAATTGTTGACCTACCTTATGAAGAATACTATAAAGGAGTCCCTCAAAGAGCATCAAATAACCAAATGTCCTTGGAAGAGAAAATATTATGTAAATAATAAATAGTTGGTATTCTAAAGAAGGGACTAATTGAAAAGGGGAGAAGTCCATGGACATGTCCTACATTCTATGTAGATTATTATTCAGAATAGAAAATGGGTGAGGTTATATTAGTAGCGAACTATATAAATCTCACTAGATCTTTGCTACCTACTAGATACTCACTACTAAATAAAGAATCAATTTTAGCTAAAATTAAAGGATGTAGGGTGTTTTCAAAATTTGATTTAAAGTCACAATTTTAGCAGATTGGCATCAATATAAAAGCTAGTTTCAAAATGAGATTTATTGTTCCTCATGGCCAATACCAGTGGAATGCCATGGCTTTTGGCTTAAAATATGCCCCTTCAGAGTTTCAAAAGAGAATGGAAGATATACTTGGTGATCTTCCATTTATCATTATTTATATTGATGATATTCTTGTATACTCCAAGGATATGAAAGAACAAAAACAATATCTAGAGTTATTTTCTCAAAGGGTATTATCAACATGGACTTGGTGTTCTCCCCAACCAAAATGGACATAGCTAAAACTGAGGTCAAATTTCTAGGATTTTATGTAAAGAAAGGTAAGGTCACTCTTTAGCCTCGTGTCTTACTTAATCTCAAAGATTTATGAGATGTTACTATGAACAAGATTCATTTATAGAGATTCCTTGGATATTTAAATTATGTTAGAAAATTTTACAATCAATAGTACAAAGATAGAACTATCTTATATCAAAGATTAAAAAGAAATTACCTCCTTGGAATGAGAAGATGACAGAGGAAATTAGTCAAATTAAAGCAAAAGGTCGATTAATTTCCTACCCTAAATATAACTACACTTGATGGTTAATATATTTTAGAGATAGGTGATTTTGGCACTAGATGGGTTGGTGTGTTGATTGAAAAGTTTGGGACTCAATAGAGAATCTACATGTATACATTGGGAACATATAAAGATGCAGAGTTGAAGAAACCATCTAGTCACAAAGAGATAGTGACTATCAATCCCAACATTTCTAAAGAGATAATGACTATCAATCTCACCATTTCCAATTGAGATTATACTTAAACTAGTACATTTCATTGTAAACACCGATGGAACAGATCTAGATTCTTCCTAATATTAGCTCTCAATCTTCATTGATCTCTTATAGTAATAACATTTTGAGGTTTGCAAGGGTAACTTGGTATATATACCATATGTTCATTGACCCGGATATGTTCATGATTAACTAATTGTCTAGCCCCGAGAATCTTCCTTGGGGAAAATCTCGGAAAATATAAAGATCTTTTAGATACTTCTTGCTCATCTGAGGATCCTTATCATAGATGGATCCATACCATGAAAAGAAGGAGAGAATATTTAGGGAATGAATTTTTGGATCGAGTGAAATATTTAAGAAATGGATCTAAAAATATCTTTGTTCATTCTAATATATTAGTTGTTTTTTTTACCTTGATTTACCTTAGTTGTTATTTTGACAAAATATATTTGAAAAAAAAAAAAATCGGTAAAAGTGATGTCTTGCATCTACTCCCCAAATCACTTCGTGGCTACCCCTCTCCCTATTGGTCGAGGATGTTTGTGCTTGTTGTGTAGGTTGTTCCTTGATTATTTCTTTCATTCAATGATTTTTAAACATAGGCTCGAGGGATGAAGATGATTTAAGGTTCTGGTGCTACAAAAGAGACTGTCCAAAATTGCTCGACCATTTTGGTTGGTCAAGTGTGCTTCCTCCTATACATCCATACCTATGCAATTTTTCTCAATAAATATCTGACTTTGATCTACCATGAATTGACATACATAATGAAATATAATATATTATGCAATCCATTTACAACAAAATGAAACAATCCTCACACTCATGGTAATATCTTAAAAAATCTCACAATTACTATGCTTTGACTCTCAAGCAATAGTAACACAAAATACATAAATGTTGGCACTCTAGAGAATTATCATTATTTTTTGATCTTGGCATTATTGGACTCCATGAATGTTGTATTTACATGGTTCTTTGAGCAACATCTTTACGCCATCCATGAACATAATACATAAACATTCTTCAAAACATTTCTGGATTTTTGCTTATGTAGCCATGAACGAATATCCATGAGCATCTTCAATATAGTATATTGCATATATTTCATTTCTCTCCTCTTTTCTAGGTTCCAGCCAACACAACTTCACGAGCATATCAAATAATTCCACCATTTGATATCATATTTTCTAACTTGTCCTAGTTCAAGTCACATGGCAACGAAACCAAAATGTTGTAGTCCAATTAATCAAAGGGATGATTTCAAGAAGAGAGCTACATTATAGGAAGAATAGTAAGGACACACACATACTCATAAAAGAAAAGAAGTATTTGGGAAGGTTAACCAACCAAGTTTGTATTCCATCTTCATGATCATTTATACGAGAGAGAGATAGTTGGAGTGGTTGTACCCGCTCTCCAACTAATCATTTGTTAGGTGGGTTTATCCTTTAATATATTTTATTACATGTATTCATACATTCTTATGATAATGTCTAATGTGAGATGACAATTACAAGGGCCTAAGAGGCCTCCTCAATAGGCGTCTCCTTCTAGCTTGGTTTTCACCCATATAAGGTTTCCCATGATACATCTTGTGTTCATTTTTATGGATGGTTTGTTTATTTTCATATTCTTTCATTTTCGTATTTAAGTTATTTTCAAATTCGGGCACTAAGCTAGTAATAATTAATCTAGAATATAAGGAAATGAATCACATAATCTGAGATTTCAAAATATTACAATATATGTTGTGATGAATTGTTCTAGTAGAATATTCACAAGAGTTTACAGATCATTGCATCACTTCAAAGATTCTATCATTTTGGTAATTTTGATATTTTAATGATAATTTTTTATTATGATCTCCATTTGGGCATGTCGTATACCATTGGAAAGGTCTTACTAAGATATAGAAATTTTATGTTATACATGTTTTATGATTTGACACTATTTGTTGTATATTTGATAAATAAATATATGGTATGATCAATGTCATAACCTATCAAAAGGGATCAAACTCGGGGAGGTAAACTCAAATACCTTTCTATGATATCAATGGACTTTTTAAGTTCAATACATTTTTCTAAAACAAGATTTGATTTCCTAAATTATATATATCTTGTGATGATGACATCTTGAAATTGATACTAAAAAGGGAACTATACATTTTAATCTAAATGTTAAACATCATGGAAAAAAAAAACCAAGGTGGTATAGTGCAATGCAACCTTCCTAGTTTTGAATCATCTAGAGGATTCTTGCTAGATGGATATGTTTTGGAAACAGTATAAGGATCGAAATAAAAAGAGTAAGAGAAAAGACAAGGGAATTTCTTCCTTGGCATGTGACCATTTTTAGAAGTGTCAAACAATTTAAGTTAAAAGGATGACTCAACTAGAGTTAGTTTGTCCATAATAGAAAACAATATCAAGAGTTTGAGCGTAGGACCCCCATCTCAAAATTATCAAAAGAAAAACACATATTCTTACATCACAACCTATGGGATGACAATCAATGAAGAAAGTATGATGTTGAGCATGCACAAATTGAGACTTCCAATTTGCTAGAGATGTAGTAGATGAACATGTTGCATGGAATTTTCATGTCATTTTGCATCACCGCTTTTGTTTAATTCTACAATTAGATCAGTTTTATTTGATAAATATATAATTTTACCTCTTAGAGGTGCTCTTTGGCTCTGAGGAGATTTGGAAAGTATTGTAGTTGTTTTGAAAAGTGTCGTAACTAAATTTGATCATTAAATCCTTCAAGAAAGAAATAAAATCTTTTCTCTAGTTATTACCTAGTTTGGTCTATTTTATTAGCTCATTCTATTCAATTATAAAAAAAAATATTATAATATTCTAAGTTAACTGCACTCATATCTATCTGTGAAATAAACTAGCAGGATTAACTCTCATGTACAAAGTTGTAGTCATGTTAATCACACATTTCATACCCGACATATCTAACGATCCAAAATTAATGCGGTTGATGACTCTTAATCATTTTCAGAAGTGAAGTTACCCATGATTTAATCAGTTAGTTGATACCCAAAATAATTTGATTGTTCCAACACCGTCAAGATCAATGACCCTATTTAAATTTGGGCTCGAACTTAACCACCAGTTAATGAATACTTGCACATTTGAAAATCTAATGGTGTTGCAAGAGTTTAATCTAACAGTTCCAATTCCTTTCAAGACTAAACATGCATAAAATTTAAAGGATTATGTAATATAAGAATTAATCAGGTAATGACACATGGATTCCACTTACCATTCATGGTTAAACTTATGGTGCATTACATTAGTTGATTGAAAGTTCACACATTTGTGCCTTAAATTCAATTAACTTTGCATGCATCGGTCGTTGAAATAATACTAATTATGTAAAGGGTGGCGGGTTAGGTCATTATTCACTTGGGAGAGTTTGCGAGAGGAGCTCTGATACTGGTAAAAGATAAATGTCTGCCATTCTTACCAGAAAAAAAAGGTAAGAAATTTTAAAGCTCATACTCTTAAAGAAAGAGCATAACGTCGGCTAGAAAGAAAAATATTTCACAAGAATCGTTAGTATAAGATAACCGGGTCATTAGTGATGTCTTAGATGATGTTTATGATATGGTAATAAGTTTTGAGCCTTCTATTCAAATCAGAAAGCTTATTAACCAAGGGCGTTCAAAAAATTTTGAACATGCATGGCTTTGTAAGACTAATCTATTTGAAACTCTCGCCCCACGAGTTTATAGTGACACTGACCTCATTCAGACATTCGTGAAGCTTTATAATGTAGACACTCATTTTATTGTTTCATCCAACAACTTAAGGAATGCTTGTTCAATACTTGTTTATTAAAAGTAGGTAATACATTGATTACATAAACAAATTGTTAACATCATACCACTTGAAAAATGATATATCATGGAATTTTGATCCCTATCATGTTATTTCCAAACATCGTAAGAATGTTGGATTACATGTTTATCAACATTGTCCAAATACTGCTATTGAAATGACAAATAAAAAAAACACCTGGCAAAAGGTACAAAAAGTTTTGATTATGTAGAATTCAACCATCAAGACCAAGATGGAAACAAAATTACAAGAAAAAGTTGTAATAAAAACTTGAGCATAGATTCACTCCACTGATATCGAGTGTATGACCACGAGAGAGGAACTATTAGCAACCATCAATGAGTTGGAGATTTATCTTTCAAGCATGATAGTGGAAGAAAGCGAAGTTGATAATCCAAAGCAGAGAAATAAAACAAAGAAAATTGTTCGATACCGTCAATAAGGAAATTGAAGAAGTGCAAGATGATATTTCAAAGAAAATTAATTCCCTTCTTAGAGAATTGGAGAAAAATAAATCAGAAGGACCCCTGGTCATGGTTTCTTTTGGTTTTCCTACAAAAATTGAACAGAGTTTATCCTTATTCATTAAGAACAGTACCTTGGATGGCATCAAATAATTATTAGGGCCAAGGTTCATAACATCAACTGATATAAAAAATAATCATTCAATCTCTCGGTCATGCAACCAGAGCCAAACAAAAGTAATGGATTAACATAATACAAGATTACCTCAGTGGGAGTAGATCTAACTCAAGTTAATAAATTTGATTTAGTTGAATGGCATAAACAGGTTGGTGAGATTGTAGCTCGAAGAATTACTCAATCATCGATGCATGTAAGGAAACTACAAAATGTAGTTGTCAAACTATCTCAGCAATTGAGTAATGAGAAAACAATTAATAAAATTAAATAAAACAAAGTTAGAGAACTGGAAGGACAAGTTGCGTTAATAACTGATGGAAATAAGGAAACTACAAATTTCAAAGCTATTCTGGATGAGAAATAAAAAGAGATAAGAAGTCTAAAAGCTCGGCTAATAATTCCTCATTTTTAACTTATAGAGTCCAAAGAATTGATTGGAGCATATCAAGTAAAGGACAAAGTCATCTCAGAGAATGCCACTTCAAAACAAAATGTTACAACTCTCAACAAAGAAATTGTTGAATTAAAATTAGAGAAAAAGAGTCTTTCAAAGAGAGTTTCTAGAGAAGTAAATAAAGGAAGTGAGGTTCATGATTATTTATTAATGTCACCCATGGTTATTTCAATCTTAGCCATAGACCCACCATAAAATAATCAACAAAAGGGAAAGAACATAACCAAACTTGAAGAACAATTGGAAAGGAAAAATAAAAAAATAAAAATTCTAATTAAAGAAAAAGAAAGCTTGAGCAAGCTTCTTGAAGATACATTAGAAAAAACCATTGGTACTGAATACTTAGTTGAAGCCAGAAAAATATTATGGGATCAAAGTATTCAATTTATAGAGCAATTCAGGACCCACTTGGAAATGTATCAGTTATGTGAAACAACGACCATAAAAAATGCATAGCTTGATATTAACAATCATCTATCTGAAATTGAAAAGAAGATGACTTAGGTTGAAAATATTATTGAGTTTATCAATTCTCTTTCTGATTAGAAATTAAAATATTATGGAGTGAGGATAGATTCGATGCTATATTAAAAGTAAAAAATGTCATAGAAAAGGGGGAGCTTCTCAAAGCATAGGTTAAAAAGATTGAAGAATTTCATTAGGTGATAATTAAATTTAAAAAACAATTCATAAAGGTTAGAAAACTTGGTTTACCATCTCTCTGGGAAACTAATCCTTAGCTTCAGCCTAAGGAAGTCTATAGACATAGGTTGGTTGCTTGCATAGATAATATGTAGTTCAAAATTGGTGGAAACATAGTATTCTTTTGGAAAAATATTGTTAACTCTTTTGGAAAATATTTTACTATTATGACGATGCTCACTAATTTTTTAATGCTTTAACGTGCTAGTCCTTATTATTTATCCATAGAACTTGAAGTTTTGTACATAAATATGTTGAAACAACCATTTCCCTCAAATACATAATGGAATGAAATGCTCAGATTCAAGCTAATCCCAACGAAGCTTCGTCATGAAATGATTATTCAAATGGATGAAAAGAAAGAAACCACTGAAGTAACTCCTGATATTGTTGAGACCAATCATGAAATTCAAAGAGGAGCGACACAAAAAGGGAAGAACATTACCATTAAGGAGATAATAGCTGGTCATTTACCTTTAATTAAGCAAAGTCAAGTCGGTCCAAAGATGAGAGGCCAAATATAGTTTTTTATTTTAATTTATTTTGATTTAAAATGTTAATTTCAAGACAGTTATTTGACGGGTTACGAAAATAACTATAAAAATATTTTTTGAAAGACATACACTTCTTTCTGAGAATTCACTGCTATGAGAATGATGATCTTTAATATCTTTAATGCCATCTTTTTTTCATTTTGAAAGAATATTCGACACCAAATTGTATTTGCATTTATGTTATTTTAGTGTTTTACTTTCATTTATATGTATTTTTACTTTTCTCGTATATCAATTGATTACAATATGAATCTTTTTCATTGGGTTGACATGATCGTCCTTTGAATTTTATTCATTTTAGAATGATGGTTTTCAAGTTAACATACAATGTTGGCTAGACATTATATTTCTATTGATATTTTATATGAATGATATTTGTTAGTATAATATACCATATATACTATAGATTTTTAATGACAAAAATCAACAAATGAAATTTTTGTCATACACTTAACAACCTTGAGATAACTATCTTCATAAATTTCATAAATGCCTTAAACCCACATTCAGAAATTACCATAAGCAGAAATACACATTGCTAAGCAAAATAACAGTGGAAATAACATAGTGGAAAACAACCCATAACACTAAGAAATTTAGGCAAATGCCAGGGAAAACCCCAATGTGGGAAACCCAATGAGAGAGAGAGAGATATATATTATTCATCTTTAGGAAAGTACAAAACAACAACACAATATCACATTTCCAGCCAAGGAAAATACCTCACAGCACCAAAACAGTCCCACATAAATCTGCCTTGTTTTCCATTTCAAAACAGTACTGTTGTATGACCTGCTCCGTACTTCGATTTCCATTCCCATAGTTAGTTGTATGGACTGTTCCGTACAGCCCAAAAACAACCACCAAAATTATGAAATCCACCTTGAAAACCATGCCTAAAAATGCCTTGATTTCTGTGCCAAATCTGTATAGACTGTATAGAAATGTACAGATTGTATAGATCCGTACAGTACGACCTCCCACAGTGGAAAAATAATTCGGTCCAAAAATCATAGATTTTTTTTCTTGGGATTCGTGCCCTAGTTCCTTGTAAAACATGCCCTCTTTCTGCTCACTTTCCTCTCTCAAGCATACTCATAAAATCTCTCTCAATCTCCTCCCGATGTCTTCTCAACATGTCTTGCACACTACCCAATGCATTATTTTATAATTTGAAAATGACATTTCCCCCCCAAAGGGTCTTTTCACCTTCCCCAACCCTAAATCCAAAGGCCAAGATTAGATCTTTCCTTTTTCAAGATCAAGGGTCATGATCCATTCTCTCCAAAATGAATTACTTGAAATATTAAAGTGATATCACTTTATTACATAAGTTCTTTATGAAAATAAAGTCACTTTAAAATTAGAAGGTACACTTTATTAAAAAGTCACTTTAATAAAAGAACCACTTAAAACAACTTTATAAAAACTATTACAAAGTGAAGTGCCTGGTAGTGTAAACATAAAGGTAACATCCAAATACAAGAAAAAACATGCGGAGAACCTCCCGAGCTAAAAAGATAACACTCCTTCTTAGCGAGGGATGTACTCGCTTCCATCTCCATCATCTGG
>JASDQU011028895.1:0-26048 GCA_032191745.1 Picea mariana | reverse complement strand
AGGAACCCTGAAAACCCTAACCTTGGCGAACGAAACAAAACAAAAAAAAAACAAAAGGGAAATTTTGTAACGCAACCCTGCCTCTTGCATCCATGTTGCAAAATTCCTACATAGTTTTCCTAGTTAACAATGCAATATTCTTTAGGCCGAAGTATAACTCCACATGAGTAAAAAAATGAAACGAGTATAGAGGTCTTGCCAACACTCTTATTTGGGGCCTATCCCACCTGATTCGTCTCTCTGTCCTAAGTGTAGTGGTACCCATCACTTATAAGCATTTTTTTTCTATGGACCCACCCACCTTTCCCGACACCCTTATTTGGTACCTATCCCATTGAATTTCTCTCTTTGCACTGATCATCATGGTACCCTTCAATAGTAACTCCTTTTTTGGTGCAGACCCACTAGCCCCATTCACTCCCCAATTGATCCAGATTTTATGAGCAGAACGAAATGACTACAGATTATTAACAGATGCTTAACACATAATAACAAAGATATAATAAAACTAGTTTTATATTCAATAAGGAAATAAGTTGAAACTGTAAAATGCAGCGGAAAACAAGCTTGCTGGAATGGTGGTGGCTTATCTCTGAGAAGAGATGTGATGGTTGCGCTCATTCGCAAGAAGATCATTACAATGAGGCTCTGAAGGCCTTTTTACAATAAACAAGGGTTTCAAAAACCCTAGACATCCAAAAACCTAACCCTAGGAGATGAAGCGCCAAAATCCATGTGGGCCCCATTTGGGTAAGTCAGTACATCAACTTCTCGAGGTTGTAACTTTTACATACGATCTTTGTTTTAGGCATACGATAGCCTGTTGGAAAGATCTATTCGAGGACTACAACTATTGACAAAAATTTAATGTTGAAAATTTTCAATTGGAAGATACCCAAAAAAATGTTGTTTAGGGCCTCAAAACGACTCTAGAAGTTCAGGACCCGAAAAATTGCTAAAAATAGTAAATTACCAAAATTGCCAGAAAGTTTTTTTGAGCTAGTTGGAAAAGGTGGGTGGGCACTGATATCCACCTGGATCACCAATGGCCCACACCTGCAACCAATACTTTGATATCCGCACCACTTCCTTGGACAAAATCAATGATCAAACCGTGAAAGATATCTCTAACCTTAATTCCAACATTGCTACCATAAATTCTCAGCTCCAACAACTTGACACCATCAATTCCTGACTCATTGCACTAGAAGACCTTCCAGCAGCAATGCACAAATTGACAACAATGTTTTTGCGATTCCAAGATCCTCTCTCTTCTTCACCACCTTATAACCTAGAAGTAACTGAATTCTCCCATTCCATGCCCTTTCATTCCAACCACTTTCAACACGAATTGCATCCTCCTAGAATCAAGGTCAACGAATTTGATGGCTCAGATCCCACAGGCTGGGTCACTCAAATGGAACATTATTTCTCCTTGTATGTAATTACTAATGATTTGGCCAAACTTCGTTACAATGTCCTCTATCTAGATATTGAACACTAGCAATGGTGGCAATGGTGTAAAACTTCATGTCAATGGTATGTTGCTTGGGCGCAGTCTGTTGTTGATATTTATGAACACTTTGACACCGACACCCACCATTTGGGATGTTTGACCAAGTTGAAACAATATGGCATAGTGGAATACTTTATCACTGCCTTTGAGCACTTGGCTTTCAGAATGGAGGGCATGTACGACGCCTTTTTTAGGGAATGCTTTATCAGTGGCATGGAGGATGAAATTCGATCCTAGGTCCTAATGGATTTCCCCCAGACTTGGTTGGAAGCTACTGAGTGAGCTAAGGAATCACAACAGGTTGTCTCCTCCCCAAACATAAAAACCTCCTTTATTCCTCACCCTAGACCCACCAATCTTGCCCCTCCTACCACTGCTCTAAAGATCTAGAAATTAACTCGGGCAAAAATGGTTGAACGCCAACTCAAGGGTCTTTGTTATAATTGTGATAACATATATTTTTGGAGGCAAAAGTGTAAGCAATATAATCTTTTCATGGCTATTTTTTAGGATGTTTCTGATGATGATGACGATGTTTCCCTTGTGGGAGAAATACCCCCAACCAATGATCTTACTTCGACCTCTAATCCACCAGAAGTTAAATCACTGATTTTGCTAAACACCATCATTGGCTTCTCTACTCCCCAAACCTTAAGTTAATTGGCTACATTAAGCATAGGAAAGTCATCATCTTAGTTGAAAGTGGTAGCACCCATAATTATATTCATCGCCGCATTGCTCAAGAAATCAGTTTCTATATCTGGGCAATCAATAATTTTCAAATCATGATTGCTAATGGCGGTTCCATGAAATATGGGGGCATTGTGAAAATGTGTGCCTACAAATTGGTTAGTGGCACTTGAAATATCATATGTTTGTTATCGACATGGGTGGCTATGACATTGTGCTTGGTGTTGAATGGTTACGCACTCTTGGTTCCATCACCATGGATTTTAAGGACTCAACCAAGCAATTCCAACATGAGGGACAACAATATAGCTTCCAAGGCATCAAAACAGGCTCCCCTGAAATTATCAATTCCCATTGAATGGAAAATCTACTCAAAAAAGGTCATTCTGGAATTATTTCCCAACTTCATTCCATTTGAGTTGTTGAGACACCCTCTGTGCATCCCGACCTCCAATCTATACTCTCCCAACACCAAGTTATTTTTAACACCCCCCATGGAATTCCCCCTTCCCTTGAGTCCATGATCATTCCATTCATCTCGTACTAGGAAATATCCCTCCCAATGTTCACCCTTATCGTCATCCCTTTGTTCAAAAAAATGAAATTAAGAAAATTATTCAAGAATTGCTAGAAGCAGGTGTCATCCGCCCTAGTACCAGCTCCTATTCTTTTCCTGTAATCATGGTACTCATGTTAGGGACCTAACCTCCCTAACCCCTCACATAGGTATAACAATATGTTTGCTATGTAATAAATGTTTACATTAGTAAATAAGGCTTATATAATAATGTGAAAAAGTCTAACTTAAGAAGACTTAATAGAAGCTTATGCTTCTAGAAAGATCTTCCTTTAGATTGTTCTTTAGAAAATAGAATTAGTATAAATAGGAGTAGAAGGCATGGGAAAGTCTTGTCTTGAGAATTATTATAATAGAGATATGCTCTTTTGGTGGTTTCCCCCTCGAAGATGCAAGTGAAATTGGCTTTCTATCAATAAATGTATCATTGCTAGTGTTATTGTTCTCTATATTTTGTTGTTCTGCTGGTATTTATCACAATATTCTCGTTTCTGCTTTATATAATACATCTTGTACCTTACATAAGTGCTCTAACTCTGGATATGAGTATACATATGATACCCTTATTGAAGAATCAATATAATGACTCTAGTCCACAAGACAAATCCCCTCAAATAGTAGAAATTGAGAAACCTTCATCACCCTTACTTCAATTACTATTTTGGGTAGACTGGATTCCTTCAAGTTGTATGCCCATTTTATTAAAAAAGGTTCTTTGTTATGTTTGATCCTAATAGTGGACTAAACATTATTTATGATAAATAATTTAAGCATTTGGTTCTCCATATAGATACTTCTACATGCGTTCCCATATACATCCCAAGCCATAAAAATATATAGTGAAAAGGTGGAACTTACTGTGGAAGACTATAACCTCAAAGATGACTTATATGTCACACATTTTGGAGGATTAAATGTTGCTTTGGGTACTCAATATATTATTTCCATAGGGATTTACTTTGTTAACCATAGGGTGATCTTCTCCTTCCAACAAGATGGATACGAAGTCACTCTCTAAGGATTGGAACCAAAATGCATCCATATAATGGACACCAAACACATGTTTAGACTTTTAAAGAAGGGCATCTTTGGCTTCAAGGATTGCTTGTATTGTATCCAAAAAACTCCTTCTCAACAAACTTTTCTCTAAGTCTCTCTACCTTACTTTATAAGAACAAGGTATACTTCAAGAAGATGTTTGTTGAACATCCACTATGTAGAGTAATGGAACATGTTATTGAGTTATACCCCACCAAAGGTCCCACAATGGTTCACCTTTATCGATATGTTTATTTTCAAAAGTCTAATATTGAAAGGGTTGTAGAGTAACTCTTAAAAGATGTGTTCATAACTTCCRCTAAGAGCCCWWTGTTAAGTTTTGGTAGCTTGGGAAGTGGTCCCCTAGTGTTAGTGATGTGCCTAACACTAAACGGGGAAAAGTACCCCTCCCTCACTTTACTTTATGTTATAAAGTCAAAGTGACTTTATGAGCTCATTAATCATAAAGTGACTTTATTAATCATATAGTGACTTAGGGAACTTAAGTAAAGGGGGAGATCTAATCACCACCATTGATATTGGATGGCTAAGATCTAATCCTAGCCATTGATTCCTAGGTTAGCTTAATGAGGAGGCTAAAGGAAGACTGAAGGAAAAAAGGGGTCGCATTGTTCTGTTTGCATGATTGAGTAAAGAGAAGAGGAGGAGGAGAAGAGTTGGAGAAGAACGAAAGAGGGCACACTTTGAGAAGAAGGGCACACAAGGAAGAGGCTACACTATATCAACCAAGAAGGGTGTATTTTCTCTTGGAATCAAGGCACACTTATTGTTGTGGAAGAGGGTGCACTTGCAGCTACAAGAAGGGTAGGATTTCCAAGGAGAAGAGGGCACAAACTTCAAGGCAAAGATGGCTCAACTTCCAAGGAGAAATTTGCTACCAAACTTGAGATAAATTGGCTATAACATACTTGAAATTTCTGTTGTAATTTCTTCCTTAAGAATTCCTAATAAATTCCTCTTCACTGGTTTTGGGTTTTTCCAAGATCATGTTGACCAAAAACACTTGAGTATATTTCCGTGGTTTGCATATTTTATTTTCAGCATTTAAGTGGAAAATATCAGAGGTGTGTTTCATGGTTTTAATAACTGTTGTAAGTCTAATTTGGGACTGAAAAACATTCCTTAAATTAACCTTGACAACAACATTAAATGAGCTTGAAATCAAAGTTCTAAAGGCAATCTTTAAACAATGAGAAAAAAGACTTGTTGTGACATTCAAACAGTCCCTATAACATACCTGTATTGGATGCCCATTGGACCTCAAAAAATCTTCATGGTATCAAAGCCTAAGGGCACAAGAGGGCTGATATAAATCGCAAACAATGGGCATGATTTTAACTCACCTTGACAACAAAGTTCTTTGGTCATTTTTGTTAGAGCAAGATTTGCCTCACCCTATGCAATCTTGTAGAGAGGGCCTTATTCCATTTCCCTATGCAGACTTATCTTCCATGTTACTAAAATCCAGAGACAAAAATACAAAATTTTCCACTTGTATGCATCTTGCACCCTATACAACAAGCGTATACGCAGATTGCTCCACTACAACCTGCGTACATCAGGATTTGTGCCTGAAAATGAAAATTCAATGTCGGGTTTCCATGTCACGACATGAGATCTCTAATCCTTGCCCTTCCATATACTGGAAACATTCCGACTCAGCCCTTCAGTTGCATTTTTAAGGCTATAAAGAGGCCAATTCCGAGCTATGGAAAAAGATAAAGAATTCAACTTTGAGAGCAAAGTTACTCTGGAGGAATTATTTACTTCATATTGAGTTTGCATCCCTTTGTCCTTTAAGTCTAAAGACAGTGTTCAACGCCCAAGCTCTTCCCTTATTGATGGAGAACCTCATTGTCTCCCTTCTATGAGCTTGCCTTTGGTGAAGGATTGAAGTGGTGGAGGCCCAGCTGGAAGGAACTTAGTTTCTCGGTTCCGAACCATGCCAACACAGAAGTCTGTAATATTATCACTTATGCTGATCATTTATTAATATAAATACTCTCTTTCCATCCAATTAATATCTGGAAAATATATGAATTATTATCCATGGGCGTATTTGTTATGTATATTGATGGATTATTCTATCTAATGTGCTAACCTTTTATATTTCCACCATATGTTTGTTTCACTTGTTTGTTGAGAACTTGTTGTAGGTATATAGCTTTGGGTCAAAGTGCTCAACGATGGACATCAACGAACATCTAGACGAGGTAGGCCTCTTTCTTATCTCCCTTACACATTGGTTTATATAGCATATTGCTGGGATAGAGTTGGTTTCTACTGTCATTTTCTTCTGTTGTGGTTCACCCAAGCCATAGATAGATTTTCCTCGTAATAGAATTGACAACCATATTGGGGATGAATCTTATTTCTTAGGGTTTGAAGTACTTTTCTCCTTAGATTGCTCTCGTTTCTATTATGGTTCTTGTCGTATCATTGCTTGACAGTTTCTGTTCACCCTGCGTCTGAGTTTTTAGCCTTTCTCCCTTGTCTGGCCTTGTTTCAAAGCATATATGTGCCTCCTTTTGCCTTGACAGTCGCGTATACACGCAGGCTGTCTCACTACAAGCTGCGTATATATGCTCTCTTTCCTCAAACAATCGCGTACATCAGTTTGCCTTGCTTTTTTGCCTAGTCTGGTGTTTGTTGGGTGGGATTTGATGCTTGCTGAGCCTTCTTGGGTCTTTGTAGTGCTTGTTAAGTGCTTGTGGGATGACAGAAAACCCTCTTTTGTTTGAATTTCTGGGTGAAGTCTTTCTCTTCATCTTTTCATTTTTATTGTCCTTGTACATTGGGCTGATTGTTTTGTTGTTTGGTATCCTGCTTGAGTTATCTCTTCTTTATACACAGTAGGGCTATATATCAAGTTACTTTTCAGTCCATGCATTTCAATTTTGATATATTGAAAATACAAACAAATAGGCATTTTGCATTGCTTGGCATTTTTGTATTTTGAGTTTTTATCATTAGCTTAGTGCATATAGTGAAAGATTGCATTTTTACTTCTGAATTGCAGAGTTGAATTTGAAAATTGCATCGTTTTTAGAAGCATATCATTCATTGAAAGTTAAAGTTAGGACTTTGCATTATTTTCATATTTACTTCCCTTGCAGAGTCATAACACCATGAGTTTCACTACCATACCTTTTTGAGTAATCATGACCATTAAAATCAACGCTATAATTTAAAATTAGCTAGTCACGATTTTATTTTCTAGGGTGCACAAACTAGCCTATGATTTAGTGTCTTGGAATAGGATTTTGTGAGTAAACTTCTCCAAGGCAATTAAATCAACATGTGTTTGAGTCAGGGAGTGGAGAAATCCATTATATAATCGGTAAGACCAGGAGGCTCTGCTCACACCGGAGTTAATCACGAGGTCGCACGAAGTTGGTTGAAGGGATATCCCCCCGATACCTTCCTAGCGTCAGAGATATTTCTGGGGATCTATTTGTATCTGGGGATATTGTTAGTGCCCTTACCTCTGTGAGAGGCGATGCTTTCAAGGTTTCGGGCTTTGCTACCCTGCCCATACGGTGGACCTAACTTACGACTGCTCGCCTATGCATCGATTAGACAATGGTTTATTAGTTCCTTGACTTAGGTGTCTCATAGGTTACTTGTAGGGGTTATTCTGCAGGTACCCTAGGCCAGATAAGGGTCAGACAACACACAACCATTATGGAGGATTACCTCTCAGGGGGGATCTGGCCGATTGGTTGTTAAGCCCACGAGGGCCCTTATAACTGATTCTGTTACCTCCAATCTTTAGCAGGGAGTCTCAAGCCCGTCTTGGGTGAGACATACCTTCTTTAGGGAGGGAGGCCACTCGGCCACTTTAACCCATTTGCATGCATATTGGCCGTTTGACTTTTGGTGTGCTCTTTGATTACTAGTTGTCCTTAGGATATATTTTTATCTTTAGAGTCTTAAGTCATCGTGTAGCCAGACCAGCCTCCCCGCTGGTCCCATCGTTTGTTACAGTTACCACCGGATTTCATGTCCTTGCCTTATAAAAGGCGTAGAGTTATTATATGTGGTACACACACGTCCACCGTCCCTTTTCTTATGGTATGGCCAAATTCACTTCACAGTTTTTGAACTCCATCCCAGCTGTTGGCCCTAATGCTAGCATTGGGCTTGGGGGCAGTACACGTCCCTACACTCCTTTTTCATTTGGTGGATCTCAAATCCCGCAAATGACTCCTAATATGGGAGGTATTCCTGCTTTTAACCCTGGGTCCAATCCTCCTACTTTTGGGTGGAGCAACCAACCTGGCGGATAAGATTCAACTCAAGTTCCATCCTACAACTGTACCTCCTCGGTGCACATTCTGACCAATACTTTTGGCATGATGAATCTGCCTCTATCCTTCGGATTCCAACCTGGAGGAGGTCAGTTTCAGACTTTGGGCAACCCCCAACCTGGATCCAATCCGACTGGGGGCAATTTCTATAACCCTCAACAAAATATTCCTGTCAGAATGATGCCCAACCAACCTTATATAAATCATCCCAAAAGAGGGCCTTATAATGCTAGACGGGGCCATGGTGTTTACCAGAACCTTGGATCGCCTGAAAATACGCAAGCACAATCTTTTCCAGGAGGTTGGGGCCAGATGTCGCAACCCCGTCTCCCTTTTTTGGCCATGCTTTATCTGCCAGATTTGTCTAGGTTAATGAATGACCCTGTGAGTCACGATCCTACACGGCCCCCCGTCCCCACCAAAATTCTTTCGGACATCTCGAAGTTCAAGGGTAAGAATGGAGAGGATCCTGGTGATCACGTCACCACCTTTCACCTTTGGTGCTCATCAAACTCCCTTAATGATGATTCTATTCATTTGAGATTATTTCAATGCACCCTCATTGGAGTTTCTACGAAATTGTATATTGAGCTACCTAGGGGGGCATATGGGACTTTTAGTCAGTTGGTGATGGTCTTTCTTAACCACTTCCAGTTTCCCATTCGTTATGATGCTGGCCTAGAACTATTGTCTACCTTACGCCAGGATACCGCCACTCATATCTCAAACCATATCCATGAGTGGCATAGACAAAAGAGGTTGATTAAGACCCCTATACCCCCGACCTTTGTTTTAGAATGGTTTCTTAAGTCTTTACACACTCCTATCTCAAAGGATGTTGCTACTTCCGGGGTTACCACTGAAGAAGAAGCAATATTTAGGGCCCAACAGTTAGACTTGATTTATGCTCAGTATGGGATGTTATACCACCTTCTTCCCGATGCACCGCAGTCATGCCATTGGCATTGTAGGTGCCGCCAATGTAAAGTCCGCAGACTCGGTGACAAGCCAGATGAAAGAGTTATCTCTAAGCCAGTCTGCAGGAGGACCAACCTCGTTTGTGTCTTCCAACCCCACTTAGTCAGCGGATGTACACTCTGTGCAATCATCAACCAACTTGAATGGTAACCAACAACCAGGAGGGAATAAGAAGAAAGGATGTAATAACCATAAGGGTGGGAAGAATGGTAATAAACCCAAGGACAATAATAATAATGAGAAGATGGGTAGTAATGTTGGAGAAGGCAAATGAGAAAGACGTAAGGTGAAGTTTCCCTGTAAGCTTTGCACAAATGATTACCTTACCCGTTTGTGCCCCAAACTTGCAGAAGCTGCGAGGCTATTAGCTCAATCGCCAACCGTGCTGACGAATCCATTCCCACATAATCAACACTTAGCCTTGAGCTCCTCAAACATTGAAAATGCGGCTGGTGGAGGTCAAAACCAACAGTCGCAAGATGGTGACTGTTTATGTATCAATATGGTCGATGCGAAAATCGATGTAGCCACTCGATATCGAGACTATAGTTCTAAACAAACTATTCTTGGTCTAGAATCTCCTCCTCCTCCCCTAGAGACGACTTTATAGATTGAGAAACCAGAGCCACTGCCTTGTATTCCGAAAGGAGTACTTAAGCGCTCTACCCATAATCCAAAAGCTAGAGTCGCCTAGAACTACTCTAATGTTGAGGACCTAGGTCAAACTCCTTGTGCGATGTCGGCTTTGGAGGTACTCCAGACATGTCCTTCATAAAGGAATGCCTTACTCTCTGCCTTAGGAGCTCTAGAACCCAGTGGCTCAAAAGTTATCAAGTTTGACATCACAGATGTTAAGCCTCGCTTGCCTTACCATGTTTCTTTCCAAATCCATGTGGAGTATTCAAAGTATACCATCAAACGTGCGGTTATTGATGAAGGCACTGCTATGCGTGTGATGTCCCTGGTCTGTTGGAAAGCTCTCTGTTCTCTGACTCTTTCCAAGTTAACGAACATGTTGACTGCTTTCGACGGTCATTCCTTCCGCCCTCACAGTATTCTCCCTGCCTTTCTGGTCCAGTTAGGTGGGAAGATGACATAGGTGAAAGTTGAGGTAGTTGATGTGCCTCTTGATTATAACTTGTTGCTAGGTCACAATTGGACTTATGCTATGATAGTCATCGTGTCATCCGTATTCTGTACTCTTTTTTTTCCTCATGAAGGGAAGATTGTGACGATCGATCAATTATCCTTTGTGTGCTCTAGTCCTAGTACATCTCTTCGACCGTCGATCCTTGTGATCGTCAATTCTCAGCCGACAACTGAGAATATCGATGTCAGAATGTATTCTTCCCTTATGGGTACTTTCGACTTCTCAGCACCGAGCCATCACATTTATGCCATGTCCAGTAGGCCCGTATCAATAGGGAGGTCCATTCCTTTCTGGACTTTTTATTTTAGTGACCCATGGACCCTACCTTCCCCGACTTCGTCTTGTGAAGGTCAGTCGCATACTGGGATAGCCATGCCACTATCGGCAGCAAAGATTGTGTATCAAGCTGTTCTCGACTCTTTCGCCAATCCCGATCTTGTTCCCTCGCCGACGAACAAGGAGGATCTTGTGTCTAGGCCCATGTGGGCCACTTTGTTGTCTTGTTCACATGATTTCCTCGATGGGACTTTGCCTTCGGATGAAGCCATCATCAAAGCCATGAATGGTTCCGTCAAACCTTGGGATGATATGCATCACCACTCTTATTTTTTCCCAGAGCTTGAAAGAATCGAACAAGATGGCTTTCGATCTACTTTGAGTGAGATAGTCGGTCACACATCCGCTTGATACACACGACATTTATGCTGAAGGAAATATGGCTAGCATTTGTCCTACCGTCATGATCGACATCTCTCGTGCCCATGGTAAGGTTGAAAATGTAAATATCAGTGCAGATTGTTCGCCAGAAGAAATCCCGATTTACACCGAACTCTTCAAGGAATTTCGAGACGTATTTGCTTAGTCCTATGAAGAGATGCCAGGGATCGACCATCGTATTGTCGAACATGAGATTATAACTTTTCCGGATGCTAAACCTGTTCGACAATGTCTTAGAGCTGTTAACCCTCGAAAGGCCCCTACTATTAAGGTAGAGGTGGAGAAGCTAGTTAATGTTGGCTTCATCTACCTGGTCCCCTTGACCGAATGGGTGTCCAACCCCGTTCTTGTAGATAATAAGCAAGGAACCATCCGTGTATGTATGGACTTTCATGACCTGAACAAGGCCTGTACGATAGACAACTTTCCCACACCTTTCATCGATCAGATTCTCTACGAGTGTGTGGGAAGCGAAGTATTATATTTTATGGACGGATTTTCAGGATATAATCAGATTCAAATCAAACCCAAGGATCAACACAAGACGACATTTATTCGTCCTTGGGGTACTTTTGCATACTAGAAAATGCCTTTCGGCCTTAAAAATGCCGGAGCAACCTTTCAATGTGCCATGTATTTCGCTTTTCACGATCTTAAACACATAGTCGAAGCTTACCTTGATGATATTGTTGCTCACTCTAGCAAGAGAGCGGATCACGTTATACACCTTCGCCTTGTTTTTGAAAGATGTCGTTATTATAGAATCTGATTGAACCTTCACAAGTGCATCTTTTGTGTTAATTCTGGTAGTCTTTTAGGTTTTCTAGTTTCTAAGACTAGGATCATGGTAGATCCACTTAAGGTTGAGGCAATACTTCGATTGCCTCTTGCACACATGATTAGACAACTTCATGGTTTACAAGGTAAAGCTAACTTTATTCATCAGTTTATAGTGAACTATGCCACTATCACTAAAGGTTTCATGCGCCTTTTGAAGAAGGACACCCCTACGTAACGACCTAATCAACGACCATCCCGCGTACACCAAAATCTACACTTTGCGCCCTTAATAACTAAGAATTTGGAACCTAATTCAAAATTTTAATCCACTGAATTTGAAGAGGAAGAGAACAAGAATTACCTGATCCAAACGGTTTGTGATTTCGTTACTTGATGCTCCCGCAATCATCGTTTGAATCTCGGAGGTATTTTGGTCCAATTTGCACTAGTTGGGTAAAAAATCAAAATGGTATAGTAATTTTTTATTTTGTTACTATTTTTAAATTATTTTTACCCATTTTCTATAGTTTTAAGCCATTTTTTCACCTAATGGACTAATACAAATGTGGATCGAGTTGGTTTTTGCAGTTTTAACCTGGGATTCTTGTAGATTTTAGCGTTATGTTGGTCGTTTGTCACCACAGGTAGGTATTCTCATTACCCAACATATAGGATAGGTACCCACTCCGTTATGAATTTTCACATTATCCTATAACTGTCACTCCTCATGCCTTAGGTACGAACCCAATTGTTGCGACATAGAACCTTCCATCTAATATAAAGTCGTGTCGTTATCAAGTGGTAGAAACTTACCAAACATGGGTGCCCTAGTTAGATCCCCTTCTGCATTTGGTGCCCATGCAAAGATTTTTTCAAAAGGATCGGGAGTCCCTCATAGGTCGTACTTGACTTTATGTTGAGCCTCATTTCTCATTCATAAACATGTGGCCTTATACCCTGGGGACTCCCAAACGAGTTTAATTTAAGCTATTTTCCGACTCACTCGAAAAGTGAAAGGATTGCCGAGTGATTTGACCCTTTCACACTCATAAATTGGATTTGAAAGGTCATGAGTCTTAGTTAAGCTCTTTTCTGACTTGTTATCAAAAAGTAAAAAGATTGCTAAGTGAACTTGTCTCTTTCACACTCGTAAAATTGGTTTTGAAAAGACGTCTATTTGACACAAGTTTATCCCTTTTTCACACCAAGTAGGCTAAAAGACAAAAAAAAAGACATTTTTTTTGACGTTAAGTTGTGATTGCATCTCATGCCCTTGATGTCACCTTTAAACAGATCACAAAGTTATTTGAGTCCATTCATCATCATAATTTTGGTATTAGCATGTCCTTAGGAAGATGAGCTCTTTACAGAGTCTTCTCTACCGACTGGTTACTCTTCCAGTCCCTACAGAGAATTTCATTGATGCCTCCTGCATCTCATGGTTTCATCATCATGTATATGCTGTCGAAGTCCTCCATATGTCTCATGCTCTTGTTCAAAGGAAGTATATCAACCTGTGTCGTCCACTCCTCAGAACTCTTGACTTTGCATGTTGGCCATACCCTCAGTTTGTCTCAGAATCACATGATATTGTAGTCCTATCATGCACCTTGGCCCTACTTTCATCGTTGGTGGGTAACCTTGAACCCAACAATCGACATTTCATCATCGATTGTTGACTGGGTGGTTTCCCTTGTGTTCGACGACAAGACATCTCTTCACACATTAGGATTGCTGTAGTGTATTGGATGCCATTAACCTTATTGGTGGTTTCCTCGCCTTTGTCAACAATTTTCATCATTAGCTTCTATTCAGAGGGTCTTTTTCGTTTATTGCTTGTACTTGGCACACGCGAAAGAATCACAAGGTTGTTGGTTCGTGAACATGTTTTTCGTCCGATTTCCACCAAATCATGAAGCTCCTACTTTATACCTCGTGCTAACTAATGAGAGATGGCTTAATGGTCTCCTTTCAGCGGGTCTCTTTCCATTGACTTCAACCCATTTATTCTGGAAACGAGACCTAGAGTCTTATGAGTACCTTGAGGCTTGTAGTCATCAGTGGTAGGCTCTCTCGCCATTGATAGTTGGTAATACATTGTTGCCCCTTGGTTATGGAAGTATGCGAAGATCAAGGAAGAAAAGGGAGAATGTGAAGTGCACAGAAGACACAGTGACTGTTATTGGGTCGAAGTGAACAAAAGAAGAGAAAACATGGATCAAAGCCTGAGAAAGCAATTTGTTGGAAGAGGAGATTGGGGATGACATATAAGAAAGGAAGAAGGATCATGGACAGGTCAACAAGCAAAAAATGCCACTGTTGGATGCTTTGGAGCACCGCGTGAGAAGAAAGGAAAGACAGGCTGGTGAAGCCCTGAAAATATGGATCAAGTTGACCTAGGGTTTTAGACACCTAGGGTTTTGGTATCTAGGGTTTTGGACACCTAGGTTTCGGCCTAAGGTTGTCGGTGAGCTATTCTAATGTATAAATAGAGGTCATGAGGGACTAGTTTGGGTTGGTACGGTAATATTGTTATTATTATTGTTGGTATTGAGTTGGTTGAGAGAAGAGTATTGTGTGAGAGAGAAGTGATGAGTACAAGAGCCTTCTAGATTGTAAGATCTTCAGCTGGGTGCGAAGATCAACCCTATAGCTGGGTGCGCAGGGAGGGGAGAGAAAGAGAGGAGAAGAGAAGATCTACTAGCTAAGAGCGCAGACAAGAACTGTATGCTTTACCTTACTATATTATAGCACAGTTCTACGGACATAGCCCTAGAGAGAGGGTGAACCACATATATTTTGTGTTGTGTGTGATTGGTACTTTGTGTCTGTCATTGATATACTGTGATTGCATTACTGCTTTAGATCTGATAAGTAGATGTGCAGAATAGATCTAAGTTGATAAGTGATATATGAATGTTGTGTTGTTCTTGTGTTAGATCCACTTGATATTCCCTTTGGTTGTAGACATCTTTGTCCTGCAACCCCCTCATAACCGCTTTAGGTGAGACTGCATCTACTTCGTAGGTGTTGCCGAAAGGGCTAGTAGTTAGGGCTTGTTGGTTCGCTCTTGGAGATGAACCCTGGGTTTGCCCCTGTGCCAACCAATGGTTCCATTGTCGGGACATGAATCTTTTTGAGGGAATGTCAAGGTGGTTTCCATCGAAGACAAAGATTCAAAAGTGGATAGAGGATCAAGAGAAGGACTTTGCTGAAGCCCAGAATAAGAACCACAATCTTAACACTCTGGATTGGCTAGAAAGATATATCTTCACCGATATACATGAGATATTTTTTAGAGGGATCCATCAGGAGCTATATGAGTGGCTAGCTAGATTAGCAGATACCCAGTTCGAGATCCGATCTAGACCTCCTGTGGTTTGGACATCAGAGTTGATCAAGAAGGTCAAGAGAGTTGATAACGCTGTATCACGAGCAGTAGATCACTGGTTTGATAGTATCATTGGAGGGTACATCACAGAGTTCACTTTTGACAGAGTAGAATCATACAACCAAGTCGAGAGATATTTATTTAAGGGACCTAGAGGAAAGTTTTTGCATTTTCTGAAGCTGAGAATCAAGATGTTATTGCACGAAAAGAACATCTTGAGGACACAATAGATTGGTCAAGTCAAGAAAGGCTAATGTTCAAAAATTCGGACATCAACAATGACACAAAAGCTGGACATACGCTCAGTGGGAGAGTGTTCCAAGAAGTCCACCTTGCAAACTTGTTTAAGCAGAACTACGGGGAGGAGGGTTTCTATAGTGGAGGAGAAGCAGAACTGACAGACGAAGAACATTCAGAACCCGCTAGGGCAGAGGAAGGAAAAGCTGCATAGCTTCACCGAAGAGAACCTGAAACCTCAGAAACTGCACAGACCATCGAAGTAAGTATTGTTATCCTTCTTGTTGATTCAATATTAAGCAACCAGAGTAATCCCAGTCACCAGAGCGTCCAGAGCACTGTCAATAGTAGTCCACCGAATATTCAGTCAGGAACCCTAAGAATATCTATGGCATATGAGATGAGACTCCCTATATTTAGGGGAGATTGATCTAAAGATCCTGATCAACATTGGTTTCTATGTGAAGTCATATGGAACATTACAAATGTCACAGATGAGGCTGTCAAAAGAACTCAGTTCAATACAACTCTCAGAGATCGCGCACTGAGTTGGTACATGAAACTTATCCAAGGACTTGCACAACCTAAGCCATTGAATCAGATCAAGAACACGTTGATTGCAGAATTCAAGAAACCTAACTCAGAATCCCAATGTATCACAGAGTTGAAAGAGATCAAGCAGAAAGTGGCTGAACCTGTTTGGGAGTTTGATTAGAGATTCAAGACCTTAACAGGCCAATTGACTTTTCAGATCCCAGACGAGCAGAACAAGGAGTGGTTCATTGCTTCCCTTCTACCACACATTAGAGTTCCCCCAATGAAACAGTAGACTGCTTTGCAGGCTGAGGCGTTGGAGATCACCATGAAGCTAGAATCAACCCCTATGGGAGAATCCAGCTCAGGCATGAGCCAGATCTTGAGCCAACTAACTAGTTTGTCTCTACAGGTTGAAGATATGAAGAAAAATAAGGGAAAATATAAAAGAGAAGACATATGGTGTGTTAGATGTAGATCAGAAGGCCATGATAAGGAACACTGCCCTCTATTCAATGAATACTTGGCTTTTGGAGCTCCGAGCCCCTTGAAGCAAGTCACCTTACCCTAGTGCGAGGTATGCAGAAACATACATCGCCTTGGTGAGTGGTATTATATGCAAAAGTATGTTCAAACACCTACAAATTTGTATTGTACATTCTGTAAGTCCATAGGACATGATGATAGGGATTGTAGCGCTTATGATCTCATGCATGAAATGTCAAGAGACATATATAAGATTCAAGGCGAAGTACAACAAGAAGGAAACACTACGCAGTATAACTCTCCTGGGACAGGGAACTTCAATCCTCGTAGTGGATTCAGAGGAAGAGGACAAGGAGGAGGAATGAGTCGGGGCCGAGGATAGATCATCTGTTATAATTGCACATAGCTAGGACACCTTGCAAGGGATTGCCAGAACCCTTGTACCACTTGCAGCTACTGCAACTCGTTTGACCATGTTATAGAAGATTGTCCTGTGCTGCTAACTAAACTTCAAGAAAGATGAGGACCTCAACAGAACCCGCAAGTGCAATTGATCTATGCTGAACCTCACGGAGAAGACCCTAGAGTTGCTGTTATAACAAGAGGAGGCACTGTTACAAGAGATGACAGAATAACCCAAGGGAAGATTACAAAAGATTCAGGGATCAAGAAAGCTACAGAGAAGACACAAATGTTTGATGCAAGGAAAGAAAGACAGATGTTTGAGGAAGCCAGGAAAGAATTCAGAGGAAACCAAGGCTCTGCATCAAGGACAAGACCAGAAGTGAGAGAATATGGAATGTCTATGGAATTTGATCAGTCTTCTTCACCAAAAGAAGGAAAAGAGGTAAGCAAGCTCATGGAATTTTTATACACTTGTATTAAGTTGGTTTAGGACGAAAGCGTTGTACAAGAATTACAAAATTTAATCAGACAGTATGAGCTAGGAAAGATAGATCCCTTACTGAATAGGGAAGTACATCAAATTGGTAAGAAGAGAAGGAAAAATAAGGAATTACATTTGAATGCTCAAATAGGAGAGTATTGTAATTTTTAAACTTGCAAAGTAAAGCAATGCATATAGATTCTTAAGCAAGACAAAAATTAATCAATGGCTCATACACAGAGTACACAAAGATTTTATACCGGAAACCCTCAACCGGGAAAACCTTTCTTATATTCATTATATCAAATTTCACCATTCAACATACAATATATACAATGTTTTTAAGTATTCCGTAGATACCAAAACCCTAATCCCTTAATCCAGGATTAATTTACAAAACTGCTAAAAATAGCAAAAAATGCCAAACGCAGTTGTCGAACCTCACGCGCCCACACATACACATGCAAAGAATATAACACATACCCAACAAGTATGAGATAGACTATGTAGTCCTCGACTTAGGGTTGGAGGTCAATGTCATGATGAAGCAAACCCGAGCACTGATGGGAAAACCAAAGTTGATCTATTCCCCTATTAGGCTTAGGATGGCTAACCAACAAGTTGTCAGCCCATTTGGACGATTGGAGCATGTCCCTGTGGACATTGATAGAGTAAGAACATTTGCATGTTTTGAGGTAATTGAAATAGTTGGTGACAGTTTCCCTTACCCTGCGCTGTTAGGAATTGATTTTGCCTTCAATAACTCTATTGTTGTTGACTTAAAGAAAAGACGTATGACTTTTGAAGGAGATGGTCTTAGGGTCATCGCACCTTTAGATCCAGATGAAGGTTAGCGATACACAAAACCTATCAGAGAAGAAGACCACGCATATGCACTAGAAAACATATATAAACTAACAACCAGACAACATGATTACATTAATCCTACAACCGATGGGAATCTAAGCTGGTGAAGTGACAACGCGTGCTCATCAGACTCAGAAGAAGTACTAGAGAACTGACAGAACCAGATGTATGAAGTATCTACAAGGAGATGTGCTAGATTAACCAGAGAAGTTCCCTGGATCAACAAAACAGTAAGTAAATTACTCACATTTGATGGTCTGAATCCATTAGACGCCTTCTTATCAGACTTTGAAGCAAGTGTACCCACACAACAAAGGTTGTTAGCAATGGATGAGGCCTTGAAAGCCACACCAGCAAGATGCTGGGGGACACACAAAAGTAATATTATAGATTGGGTACAATGCCATACTCTGATGACAACACGATTCTCAGCACAAGGCTGTGAAGATCGATACACAGGTTGAAGCTGCCCAAAGGACCATGTGCGAAGCTGTGAGGAAGCCTGGAGAAACATTCCTCAAGAACAATGGGTACAGATTCATCAACACGCTGGACACGACACTTATCAACTGGTACCTTCAAGCAGAACTATGCCTCATCACTACAGATTGGAAAGGTATGACTTAGAATTTTGTAACCACCTTCTTATTTGAAAGTCAATATCCTTCAGTAGATCAAGCACTACAGGTTGTAAGATAGAAAGTATTCAAGGAGGTATCTAGTCTTTCCTTAGAACAGGAAGAGGATGAATGGACTACGCCTCTCCAGAAACTGCAAGGCTGTTACAACATCAATGCCGATAAAGACGATGATCCAAGGAAGGTGAACATCACAAAAATAGAGGGCCTGAAAGATGTGGAAGGACCATGAGTTGAGTTGCCATTCATTAGACAACCAATCAACATCAAGAAAGTCAATATTGGAACAGAGCAGACACCAAAGTTTGCAAACGTTGGAGATTATTTGGATGCTGCTACCATTGATAAAATTACAAAGTTACTGCATGAATATTAGGACTTGTTTCCAACCAAGTTCATTGATATGAAGGGCATTAAAGGGCCTATGGGAGAGATGAGGATCCCTTTGAAACCAGATGCTAGACCAATCAAACGAAGACCTTATAGACCAAACCCTAAATATAATGAGAAAGTGAAGATTGAGCTTGATAGAATGCTGGAAGCAGGAATTATAGAACCTATCGAAGAGTTAGAGTGGATAAGCCCTATGGTGGTGCAAGACAAGAAAACAGGAGAAATCAGGATATGTGTAGACCTTAAGAAGCTGAATGATGCTTGTTTGCATGACCCCTTCCCTACACCATTCAATGACGAAGTGTTAGATAATGTGGGAGGCTAGGAAGTATATTCTTTAACAGATGGATTTTCAGGATACCATTAGATCCAGATTGCCAAGGAAGACCACCATAAGACCACATTTGAAACAGGATGGGGATCCTACCAATATACAGTGATGCCATTCGGATTGAAGAATGCCCTAACCATCTTTTCCAGGGTGGTGGTCGAAGAATTCAAGGAATTTCTGCATAAATTTTTAGAAGCATACTTTGATGATTGGACTCTTTTTAGCTTATTGAAAAATCACATTGAATGCCTAAGGCTAATGTTAGATAAATGCAGGTAGTGTCAAATTGCTTTGAACCTGAAGAAATGTATTTTCTTTTCACCATTTGGCATGTTGTTAGGTCATATTGTATGCAAGCAAGGATTGCTGGTAGACCCATCCAAGATTGCCATTATAGTTGATTTACCCCTCCCACGTCGGTCAAATAGCTGTGCACTGCGTTGGGACACACAGGCTACTACAGAAAGTTCATTAAGGGCTATGCTCAGATTACAGTGCCCTTGGAGAAGCCGTTGACGAAGGATTGCTAATTTAGTTGGATATAATAATGACAACAGAGCTTCGACACACTAAAATAGAAGATGGTTACTGCACCCATTCTGGTTTTCCTAGATTGGACCAAGGAGTTTCATGTGCATGTCGATGCATCATCCATTGCATTGGGAGCTGTGTTAGCACAACCAGGAACATGAGACATTGACCACCCGTTAGCCTTTGCTAGCAGGAAACTATCTACATCTGAGATTAATTATACCACTACTGAAAGAGAGGGATTAGCCATGGTGTACGCACTGCAGAAATTTCACCACTATTTGTTGGGAGGACACTTTAAAATGTTTATTGATCACTCCATGCTGAAGTACCTAGTCAACAAGCCAGTGTTGGGGGAAGGATATCCAGATGGCTACTGCTATTTCAAGAATATAATTTTGAGATCATAGTAAAGCCAGGGAGAATGAAAAAAGGTCCTGACCACTTATCAAGGTTGGAACATGGAGAAGAGCCAACTAGTTTAGAGGATGCACTGCCAGATGCACAACTACTAGCCATTAAAAAGATCGATGACCACTTCATAGAGATAGTCTAGTTCCTATCAACAAGAATGGCACCCAGTGAGTACACAATTCCTCAGAAGAAACATCTAGTGGTGCATGCTGTAGATTTATCACTTATCGTTGGACATCTATATAAGATGGGACCTGATGAGATATTGAGAAGGTGTGTTATGGAGGCAGAATGATCATTGATGCTCGCATAAGCTCATGAAGGCATTGCAGGAGGACATTATGCAGGGAGAGAAACTGCGTAGAAGGTTCTTAGAGCTGGGCTTTGGTGGCCTACTTTACACAAAGATGCTAAAGACTATTCCAGAGCCTGCGATGTATGCCAGAGGATTGGGAAACCATCAAGAAGAGATGAAATGCGAATAGCACCGCAACTAACCCTACAATAATTTGAGAAATGGGCCATTGACTTTGTTGGACCTATAAATCCACCAACAAAGCATACAGGAGAAAGTTACATAATTACAACAACATAATACTTGACTAGATGGGCCGAAGCAAGAGCAGTCAAGGACTGTAGTGCAACTACAACTGTGCGCTTCATATTTGATGACATCATAACCAGGTTTGGATGCCCAAAGATCCTTATGAGTGATCAAGGAACACATTTCATCAATAAGACAATTGAAGCCTTGATTGAAGAATTTACAGTCCACCATCAGAAGAGCACACCATACCATCCTCAAGCAAACGAGACAGTTGAAGCATTCAACAAGATCTTGGAGACAACGCTCACGAAGATTTGCAGTGTGAACAGGGATGATTGGGACTTAAGAGTACCAGCAGTGTTATGGGCCTATAGAACCACTTGTAAGAAGCTAACAATGCAGACCCCCTTCAAGTTGGTATATGGTCTTGAAGCTGTTGTTCCAATGGAATATCTGGTACCAAGCCTGAGAATTGTTTCCTTTACAGATATGGATGACCCTGGAGTTGTTCAAGAGAAGCTTGCACAGTTGGTTGAATTGGAAGAAGACAAATTCATTGCAAGATTCCATCAGCAGGTTCAGAAGGAAAGAGAGAAGGCCTATCATGATAGGCACATCAATAAGAAGGCATTCAAGCAAGGTGATCTAGTATTGGTATATGACAACAATTTCATAAAACATCCTGGGAAGTTCAGAACACATTGGCTAGGTCCATATGAGATCGCTTATGTTACAGAGGGAGGAGCTGCACAATTGAAGACTCTGAATGGAGAATGGAAGGAAGGTTTAGTGAATGGGAGCTGACTGAAGTTGTACTATGAAAACCAGCTGCCTCGCAGCTCTCAATAGAAGCATGAAGAAAAGGGTCTAGGTACTAGGTGCAGTTGAAACTGGGTACCAGTCACAAAAAAGACACTCTGCACAAGGGATGGAGAGGAGGCAAAGAACAGAAAGCAGAGGCTGCATTGCGCAGCTTAGAGTCAAAGTAAAACAGGAAGCTCAGATCTGAAGTGCCTCGGGACGAGTCACATGTGAGTGTTGGGGGCTTGTTGGCCCTTGGTTATGGAAGTATGCGAAGATCAAGGAAGAAAAGGGAGAATGCGAACTACACGGAAGACACAATGACTATTATTGGGTCGAAGTGAATAGAAGAGCAGAAAAGATGGAGCAAAGCCCGAGAAAGCAAGTCGTTGGAAGAGGAGATCAGGGATGACAGATAAGAAAGGAAGAAGGATTGTGGATAGGTCAACAAGCAGAAAATGCCACTGTTGGATGCTTTGGAGCACCACGCGAGAAGAAATGAAAGATAGGCTGGCGAAGCCCTGAAAATATGGGTAAAGTTGACCTAGGGTTTTGGTATATAGGGTTTTGGACACCTAGGTTTCAGCCTAAGGCCATCGGTGAGCTATTTTAATGTATAAATAGAGGTCATGAGGGCCTAGTTTGGGTTGGTACGATAATATTGTTATTATTGCTATTGGTATTGAGTTGGTTGAGAGAAGAGTATTGTGTGAGAGAGAAGTGTTGAGTACAAGAGCCTTCTGGATTGTAAGATCTATAGCTGGGTGCAAAGATCAACCCTGTAGCTGGGTGCGCAGGGAGGGGAGAGAAAGAGAGGAGAAGAGAAGATCTGTTAGCTAAGAGTGCAGACAAGAATTGTGTGCTTTACCTTAATATATTATAGCACAGTTATGTGGACGTCACCCTAGAGAGAGGGTGAACCACGTATATTTTGTGTTGTGTGTGATTGGTACTTTGTGTCTGTCATTGATATACTGTGATTGCATTACTGCTTTAGATCTGATAAGTAGATGTGTAGAATAGATTTAAGTTGATAAGTGATATATCAATGTTGTGTTGTTCTTGTGTTAGATCCACTTGATATTCCCTTTGGCTGTAGACATCTCTATCCTGCAACCCCCTCATAACTGCTTCAGGTGAGACTGCATCTGCTTCGCAGGTGCTGTCGAAAGGCCAGTAGTTAGGGCTTGTTGGTGGGCTCTTGGAGATGAACCCTAGGTCTGCCCTTGTGCCAACATACATCAATTTCTCCTGATCGATGGATTCTTTAGGTGTTCGACACCGACTCCTCTTTTCACAATTGTACGAATGCATTCGGTTCCTTGATACATACTTTCATCATTGGTAGGTTGTCTCACATTTTTAACGGTACACATCAATGACCGGTAATCAAATGATGTCTCATTGTGTTCAACCTCAACTCCTTTATTCACATGATGTACACTTGCACCTTTGGTGGATTGTGTAGAAGACTTGAAGACATCATTATGTGGCCACAACTCTCCTGAGCTGTTGCTTCCCTTTCATTGGACCAATACCTATATGACTTGAGTGGTCATGTGAGATCAGATTGTACTCCATGGTATACAAATATCTTCAGATTGGTTTTGAGACTGGCTCTACTAGGCCTTGTTCGTGACTATGACAACTAATGTCATGTAACCACATTTGTATTTTCCTATTCATGGCCACAGACACTTGTTTGGTATATTTTCACATGGATATGCAGTGTAATTTTTTGGTAGCCATGTATGCAAGTGAGTGCATAATGTAATGAGAAATGCGTTCGTCCAGCTGGTCCCCTACCACTCCACTTTTGGGTTATTTATAATGTATTTCGGCCATCACATATACTCCTCTGACCTCACACATTAGGGAGCATATGTTAGAGAAAGATTTGCCTCACCCTATGAAATCTTGCAGAGAGGGCCTTATTCCATTTCCCTATGCAGACTTATCTTCCTTGTTACTAAAATCCAGAGACAAAAATAAAAAAATTTCCACTTGTACGCATCTTGCACCCTATATAACAATCTTATACGCAGGCTACTCCTCTTCAACCCGCGTACATCGGGATTTGTGCTAGAAAATGAAAATTAAATGTCAGGTTTCCATGTCATGATAGGATATCTGTGATCCTTGGCCTTCCATATACTGAAAACGTTCTGACTCAACCCTTTAGTTGCATTTTGAAGGCTATAAACAGACCAATTCTGAGCTATGGAAAAAGAGAAAGAATTCAACTTTGAGAGCAAAGTTACTTTGGAGGAATTATTTACTTCATATTGAGTCTGCATCCCTTTGTCCTTTAAGTCTGAACACAGTGTTTAGCCCCAAAGCTCTTCCATTATTGACAGAGAAACTCATTATCTCCCTTCTATGAGCTTGCCTTTGGTGAAGGATTGAAGTGGTGGAGGCCCAACTGGAAGGAACTTAGTTTCTTGGTTCTGAACCATGCCGACACGGAAGTCTGTAATATTATCACTTCTGTTGATCGTTTATTAATAGAAATACTCTCTTCCCATCAAATTAATATCTGGAAAATATATGAATTATTATCCATGGGTGTATTTGTTATGTATATTGATGGATTATGCTATTTAATGTGCTAACCTTTTATATTGCCACCATATGCTTGTTTTGCTTGTTTGTTGAGAACTTGTTGCAGGTATATAGCTTTGGGTCAAAGTGCTCAATGATGGACATCATTGAACATCTGGATGAGGTAGGCCTCTTTCTTATCTCCCTTGCACATTGGTTTATATACCATATTGTTGGGATATATTTGATTTCTGCAGTCATTTCTGTTTGTTGTGGTTCACCCTAGGCATATAGAGATTTTCCTCGAAACAATTTTATCATCAATTGGAGGTTTGAGGGTGGGGGATATACTAGCTGGGGTTGGAAATTGGTCTCCCTTGAAGGCTAGGATAGTTTTGATTTTGGAGGAGGGTGAGATATGGGACATTAGGGAGAGTCTCATGGTTCCTCCTACACATGCATTGCTCTTGGCAAAGTTTAGGAAGAGAAACATCAAGGCCAAGAGGACTATCCTAGATGCAATTAAAGACCACATTATTCCTCATGTTTCTGGCAAGGACTTTGCATTTCAAATTTGGTATCCCTTGTGTAGTCTTTACCAGAGCCCAAACCAAAACCGAAATATGGTGCTCCAAGAGAAGTTGAGGGGCACCAAGATGACTAAGACTAATTTGGTCGCTTCATTCCTCATGAGGTTTTAACAGATACGTGATGAGTTGGTAGTTGTGGGGGAGGTAGTGGATCCATATGAGTTGGTGAGGACAACCTTAAATGGCTTCTCCAAACCTTGGGAGAGCTTTGTACGAGGCATTGTAGCTAGAGAGCATATGCCCAGTTGGGAGAGGCTATGGCTTGATTTTGTATAAAACGGGCTGAAAATTGGCTTAGGATCTACTAGTCAACAACACGATGAGGATGATGGTGATGATCTTGCTCTTTTTGCAAAGGGAAAGAAGAAGACCAAGTAGGGTCCTAAGGGTGGGGAAAAGTAGCAGCAAAAGGGAGGTGAGCAACAGAGGGATATGAACAAATTTAAAATGCTTTGCTTGTAACAAGATGGAGAACTATGCTAGACAATGTGCCAACAGGAAGAAGAAGAAATGAGGTGGTACAACAACATCAACCTAGGAGGATTAGTTCACCGCTCAGTTTGAGATGGAGATGTCCTTGCTTGTTAGTCTATCTAAAGTTGAGACAACATCCAACGTATGGTACATAGACAATGGAGCATCCAGTCATATGTATGGTGTTAGAAAGAACTTTACTGATCTTACATAGTTAGGGATCAAGTTGGAGATAATGCTTGGGAATAACATTATAGTAAGGGTGAGTAGGCATGACACAGTTTTCTTTCAGAGGGAGTTGAGGCCACCCATATTGTTCATGAACGTCTTGTATGTCCCTGAGCTGAAGAAGAGCCTAATACTAGTTTCCACCATTAATGATAGGGGATTTGAGGTGCGTTTCTGAGGTGACAAGGTCCTCATTCACCCTAATGAGTTGTTGACGGGCGAAACTGACCGTTCGTCATCTGGGAGAGTGGAACCAGTCCGGGGTTGTCTAAATAACCCAAGTCGTTTGGTATGGACCACCCTGACGAGTTTAACGGCTCCGTTGGCCGCTCTGAGGTCTCTTAAGGAAACCAAAGAGAAAAGTTGATCTAAGTTAAGTGAT
>JASDQU011028894.1:3140-24566 GCA_032191745.1 Picea mariana | reverse complement strand
TCAAAGTGATTATGCCTCACCCTACAGTCTAATCCTTGTTTACTCGGAAAGATATGGGGGAAAGAAGAGGGAAGTGGATGGAAGTGGTCCAAGAATTTGATCTAGATATAAAACCTACCAAACTTTTCAAAGGACAAGGTTTGTGCGAACTCACAGTTGAATCCCATGACCAAGTAAATGAATATTCTGAATGGGAGAATGAAATGGAATTATGGTGTGGTGAAGCTTTGAAGCTTCATACATTTCCCCAGGGCCCGAGTCTTGGTATAAGGATCTGAATTACCTCCTACACCATGGTGCCTACTCAAAAAATCTCAACCCCAGGGAAAGGAGAGATCTCAGGTTAAAATCTTCACAATATCACATAAATTCTGTACTCTTTCGGATTAATTATGATGGGGTACTTTTAATATGTCTTGAACATGAATATGCAAACAAAGTTCTCAAGGAGATCCATGATGGCCCTGCTGGTGGAAATTTCGCAGGAAACACCACCACTCATAATATACTGAGGGTTGGCTATTATTGGCCCNAACTGCAAAAAATGTCAAATGAGTGTTGGGAGAGATAAGAGAGCATTAATACCACTCCAACCAGTGATTGTCTCTATGCCTTTTGAGCAATGAGGGTTAGATATTATCGGAGAAATTACACCAAGCTCTTCAAAGAAACACAAGTACATTCTGACTGCCACTGATTACTTCACACAATGGGAAGAGGATATCCCTTTGACTCATGTCAATGAAAAAGTAGTGATCCAGTTCATAGAGAAACAACTAATCATGAGGTTTGGTGTCCCTTCTGTCATGGTTTTTGATAATGCAGCTTATTTCTCTTCCACTCGAATGATGGAGTTTTATTTGGACAAAGGAATCATAATTAGGTACTCTGCAAATTATTATCCACAAGGAAACAGGGTGGCAGAATCAACCAATAAGAACCTAGTAAGAATACTAAAGAATACGGTTGCAAATGACCAAAGGAATTGGCATAATCTACTCCACAACGCTTTATGGGCCGATAGGGTCACACACAAAGAAACCATAGGAAATTCCCCATTCTTCCTAGTTTATGGATAGGAAGCCATTCTCCCAAATGGGATTTATCTTCCATCTCTTCAACTAGCCCAAGATTCCAATGGAGATCCCTCATCGGTCATACAACAAAGAATTGATACTCTGCTCATGCTAGAAGAAGAGAGAGAAAATTCTAAGTCAAAATTCATATCTCACCAGCAGATAGTGAAAAGGTGATTTGATAAGCATAAGGCCAAAGAGAAGGAGGATTTTGAAATAGGAGACTTAGTACTGAAATGGGACAGAGAAAATGAGCCAAAAGGGAAACATTCTAAGTTTCAGTATCTGTGGCTTGGACCTTTCCAGGTGGATGAGAAGATTTGGGTGGGAACTTATCGGTTACAGAATATGAGGGGGGAACCTGACACCCTCCCAGTAAATGGCCAAGCCCTCAAACAATATTTCCAATAATAAAAAATAAATAAAATATAAATAAATAAATAAATAAGAAAGGCATATTGTTTTATGGTTTTTAGGATTTCAAAATACTTTTCTTTTTGGTTTTGTTTTTCTTTCTGGATTTCTACGCTTTTGAAAGTTGTGTTTAGCAGGACAATGGTTGACCTTAACTAGTGAACTCTGTTCTGAACTCATTGCTCACATATGACACAAGAAGCATCAAGGAACTTTTGGTTTCTTTGAGGATCCCTCCATCTAATCTGCGCAAACAAACAACTTCAAAGAAATTCTAGAAGTGTTTTCCTAGTGGTTTGGTAAGACCTTAAGGGTAAGAAGGAAATCCGTAAATGAATACATGAACATGAACACAAAGATAGCAAAGGTTTCACCTAACCATCTCACTTTGCGAAATAAATAGACATCATCCTCTCAGTCACTCAGGGTATCATGTTGAAATAAAATGGACATTATCAAAAGAGTGATCAGTAGGGGAGGGTATGCAGATATATCCATCGGGGCTATAGACACTCGTTGGTAGTGGAGCAAGGTTTGTGATGTCAAGGTGACTCCGCCGGGGCTATGGATGCTCGCTGGCAGCAGAGCAAAACCAAAGTGAATGAGTAAAGGTAATTAAGGGCTTCATGCCAGTGAATTCTTTGGTAGAATTTTATAAAAAGGGGATGTAATTCAGGGTTACAGAAAACAAATGAGGAATAAAGGTCGAAACACCACTGGCAGACCCAAAAGCATCAACCGAAGGATTTCAAATTTCCACAAGTAAAAGAGGCTCTGATTTAAAACCAAGAAAGTTTCTCCACCATCTTTCATACCATAGGAGAATGAAGGAAGAATAGAGATTCTGTGTTCACCCAGTGAATCGCCATTTGTTGAGCACTCAACACACCCTAAAAAGTCCATGTGAAATTTGATTTTTTGGGTACCACTTGATCTTTTGGCATTGTCTAATATGAAAAATGTGTCCTTTTCTTATCTCTTTTGTTTCTCATTAGGTCTCTAAAATATTTCTTGGACATGTGAAAACCATTAACTTAAAAGATGGATATCTAAATTAGATATATGACAATCAAATTTTTCCTGGACACACTTAAGGATTTCGGCATCAAGAAGGATTAAGCGTGAAAGAAAAAGCTAGAGATAATCAAAGTTGTTGAGCCCCGATCTTCATTGGCATCGACAGACGTGAATTTTATTTTGCGACAAGCACCACCAATAATATCATTGATGACCGATCAATTAGACATCGACGAAAGGTTAAAAGAATAAGCATTGAATGAAAAATGAAATAATAATCCCCGACCTCTAGGACATTTTTGACATTGGGAGTTTCGAAGGAAGATAACCCACGAAGAAACTACGCGTTGATTTTTTGAACGCCGATCCACGATACTCACCCAACATTGACAGTCACAATATCTAGCTCCATTTAGCACGATCGACGTAAACGAAGTCCTGAGTGCAACCCTTACCCACGATCTGAGTTCTAGGTTTTATTTAATAAGCCCCGAGTTAGTAACACCATGTTAGCATTATTCAGAATCAAAAGTTTCTAAAGGAAAATATAAACGAACTTACAAAATAACTCAAAAAATGGTAATTACAAAATCACATAATTTACGAGAAGCTTGAATAAGAACATGGTAGATTTATGCACAAAGAGGAAACACGATACATTCAACTGCTATGACTAGAAACCGTTCAGGAAAAACATTTTTGAAATTTCATATATTAAGGTTCCCGTTGAGATTAGGTTACATAAAATAAACACTACCGACACCTTGTCCAAATGACACAATTACATCGAGAACATGAAAATTCTCACGACAAACAAGGAAAACTATCAAAACATACGTCACTTCTGAGAATACAAAACAAGGGTCATCCCATCATGTATCTCCTGCACACAGACCTTCTCCTGGACTGCTCTGTGTGCCTTGCAATGTTCTTATGTTCTCCTCTTCCATCATCCTCTGTGCTTCGCGTAGATGCACAATCATATCTTGTGCTTCCCGAAGTTGTCTCTTGAGCCAACTTGTGCTTCCTTCGCGACTTGGCAGTGCTGATACCTCCTAGTTCTGTGCCACCAGTTGTCTCCACAATTCTCTGTTTTCCTTATAAAGTTTTGCTATGGAAAGTTGTGCCTACTCCGGCTACTGATTGGGGCTTTCAATGTTAGAACTCGATTCCCCTATCCTTTGCATTCAACTCCCGCTTCATCGACTAGTAGTCCTGACAGGCTCTAGTTAGGTAGCATGCATTATGAACTCCTCAGCAGCTGAGTGTGCACTTAGCTCAGTCAATATGTGTCTTCCTCCTACTTCCTTAATTTTTCTAGGCCTTCTCCTCCTCCACGGTGTTGGCTTTTGAGAGGTCCTGGACTCTAACATGTGTCCTTTAGATGTAATTTTCTCCACTTCATCCTCTGCTTGAGGCACTGACATCATTTTAGAGTGAAGGTAAGGACCTCCTTTTGAAACCTCAGAGGCACTCGATGCCAATAAGAAAGAGTCCCAGGCATGTTGGGGTTTAGATCTGGCACTCTAGCTACCTCACAAACCTCGTCTTGTGTTTTGAGTGGATCACATGGTGTGATAGCATGCGTGCTTAGACGTTCATGAATGGACGAAGGGCCATGACATAGAGTTTGATAGAATTGGACTTGCAATACTAGTCCCTACTTGTATACAAACTCGTCTGATGCGTAGACCCCACATAGAACATCTAGGATTTATAGCAGAGCAGGGTAATGAGACAAAACATGCCAAGGAATAATCATACATTGCAACGAGATGTTTTGAAGAATTAATGTGACATATCTGCTAACGGATATGATCTAGGATGTATGAAATGCAACTGATAGGAGTTGTAGAGAATATATGGTACAATCATTCCAATCTATTTAATCTTCCCAGCCTCCATTATTAGCGAATGATGGTTGACACACTTGGTGATACAGCTTCTGGGGTAACAAATTTCCTCGACTTGAGGCATTTAACAACTTCTTTTATTACGCTATCTGACCTTTTGGGAGCTGATGCACTATTTTGGCACACATTCAGCTCTGGCATCCATACTTGACCCCAAGGGGCAATCGACCTATGGAATGGCTTTGACGCTCGGATTTTCTGTACCTAATCTGCCACGCTATGGTGCGTGGATGTAACTCATCCAAACTGAAGAGGAGAAGAGACACAGAAAGAGATGCTACAGCTCATTCAAAAGGTTACTGGGATCACGTAATTATTTAACAATCAAGACTAGCGAGCTCTACAAGTACACATGGGTTTGTTTTTTTCACTTACATCTTCCTATGTTTTGCCTGATAAGTAATTTCTAAACAATTTCAATCCCAATTGTAGGAAATATCCCTCTGACTACCAAAGAAAGTCCACTCCATAACCTCTCTAAGGAACCCAAAGGAAACATTGGGGTAAGATCAACGAAGCAATGAAGGATATAGGACTCCCTAAGTTCGGCAACCCCGACAACTTCATTGACTTATGCGACATAGTCGGACCACATGCCAAGAAGGATTCACTATGGGTCGAAGAGCTAGCCAAAGTGACCGATACGTCACCAGGACAAGTGTAAAGATTTATGGAACATCCAATGAAGGCCCAAACCGTGCTACAACAATTAAACACCAGTCTAGTGAAGTATTGAGCGTATGCGGTGGAGATTAGAGGATTCTATGTTTCTCCAATGGAAAAGCACAGGTTCCCATGGGCCCAAACCTACGAAGATATGCTTATTAGTTGGTCTGAGTACGAGAAAATGCATCCTTTCAAAGAACTATATTGAGTCTACTATTAAAGAAACTATTAGAAGATGACGCCACATGGCATATTTTTCTTTTCTTAAACTGCACTTATCCGTTGTTTTTAGTTGAACTTTAGATTATAAATAAATACATAAACCAATTAGCTAGAGGTCGATGGTTGTGGCAAGAACTCTTTCTTTCTAGTTGTTGAGAATTATTTTGAAGCTTCTTTGAATTCAGAATTTTCATCAATTGCATGTGTGATTGGACATGGAGAAGATCTATTTCCTATCATGTTTCATGAATGATGCTATAATGAGTAAGAACAATTAATTATGTTGTCAAGTTATATGGTGAGAATTTTCGTTGTTCTTTGCTTTAATGATGAATTTTGGCACAAGGGCAGACCCAGGGTTTAGCTCCAAGAGCGTACCAACAAGCCCTAACTACTGGCCCTTTCAACAACACTTGCTAAGAAGATGCAGTCTCACCCGAAATAGCTATGGAGGGGTTGCAAGACAGATATGTCTACAACCAAGGGGATATCAAGTGGATCCAATACAAAATCAATACAATGATTATATATATCATTTACCAATTCATATCTACTCCGCACAACTATCTATTAGATCTAACATAATAATGCAATAATAGTATAAAAAATGACAAAGAATAGAGCACCAATCACACACACAACAAAAGATATACGTGGTTCACCCTATCTCTAAGTATACATCCACATAACTATGCTTTATAATATATTAAATGAGCATACATTTCTTGTCTACGCTCTCAGCTAGCAGATCTTCTTTCTTCTCCTCTCTATCTCTCCCCTTCCTACGCACCCAGCTTGTTGTGGGTGGGAAATCCCCCTATGGACTAGCATTAAGGGTTCTGTAATGCATGCAGAAATGACCTAAAGTCTCCTACCTTTTACCATCATCCCAATCATAAACCTCATTATTCATGTGTAAATATAAGGTTAAAAATATCAAGTTATTGTACCTTATTTTCTGTGTTTGATGTCAATCCTTTAATGTTCGGTCACTCCTTGACTGCAAATATCCTCCCAAAGATAACCTGCATTCATAAATAGACAAACAAAGAACTCCAAACATCCATAAGATCTATTAACTAATGGGTTAGAGATTCTATCAAAATATAATCAATATTAAACATTAAAAACCTCATATGGCAGTGGTATCACTCCAGAAAACTCTCATAGGCTGTATCTCATAGATGCCTAGTAAATTAACCTTTTTGTAATTATTTTCTCAATAATGGGTGTGGGTTTAGATCAAGATGAATATCTAAATCACTGGATTGTGTCTTCAAGACAGTCTAGCTATATTCATGCAGTACAAGGCCTTCAATAGCTATTATTAGATAGGTTTGTAGATAAAATGGATAAGAAAACCAATCAATTAACTAGAACATATATAAAAATATATATGATGGATCAAAAAACTAGCAAAGGATGCTTATGATTCTTTCTTAATAATCAAAGGTAAGATGAAAATTACCATGGGACCTTTAAACATAGACAAAGAAATGATTTCAACTCATAGGCATAGAAAAAGATAAAGAGAGTCTAATAATAACAATGAAAGAAGATTGCAAGCTTAATATATTAAAGAAAGTGTCTTTATCATAATAACTGTGGATTATAGAACTCAAAATAGAACCCTTTGTTCATCAAATGTTCTAGACTTTATAGCCCTTTACAAACAGTTTCAAGATCCTATACTACTGGATCAAATTTTGCCTAAAATAGAAAATCAATAACTGGCCCAAGAATATAGGAGAAGATCCTATAAACTAGGTCAATTCAAATCCTTGAATGATCTTTATGTTCTTTAGATTCTTTGGCAGGTGTAGTGAACCTTCCAAGGCTGCTAGATTTCATGTGATATGGGAGGAGTCAAATATGACACCTGTTGACAGTCAAACAACTTTATATCCTTGAAAATAGCTAACTATTTTTGACCTTTCTGTCTTGTAGAGCATCTCTAAAACCAAAACAAACTTTTGATAAGAATGTCATTAATTATTTTCCATCGATTGGAACCATTTCTGAGCTTTTTGGACAAGGAAAACTTGGACCTGTGCAAAAATATTAACTTTCTGCCTTATCAGTGCTTTCGGTAGCTAGAGTAGATAGAATTCGAACCAATTAGATACTGAAATCTCTGCTTTCCATGGCTAATGAACAATCGATATGTTCGCCTAAGCCACCGAAACTTGAGACTAGTGAAATTATCAAAATTTCAAAAATACCTTTCGTCTTAGCTCAAAAATGCCTTAGGGATGATCTTTTAAGGATTTTGCATCTTTCTCAAACATTGTAGGGTTACTAGCTGCCTCTGGTTCATTGCACTAAACTACCACCTCTGTTAGGGTTTCAAGAGTAGCATGTGTCTGATCCTGGTGTTTTGAAGACATAGCTTGTTTCCTCAAAACCCTGACCTTTTTCTTCAAGCCCTGAGCTCCTCTCCATAAGTTGTTGCAGTATTTTACAATCTTGTCCTTATTTTTCTTTTCCTTTATGCTTTCATGAGCTAATCTTTCCAAGGATGAGTTGATTTTTGCAAATTTCTTCGACAAGGTTTCATACCTGGTTTTGATTACCCATTCTATCACTTCTTGCTCAGCTAACTTCTTCTTAAGCTTCTTGATTTCCTTTGATTTTCTCTACTTCACTTGTTTTCTAGATGAGGCATCTGCAATTTGTGGTTCTTGTTCTTCTTGAGGTATAGGTGATGGAAGGTCTTCATAACTTGTTGTGTATATATCTACAAAAAATAAAATTTTCATGCCCTGTGGTGACTAAATACTCATGTCGTGTTTCAATCTAGTGCTCTTCATCCTCTAAGTCTGTGTAAGGAAGATTAAGAATGCTTTTATTCACTGGGGATTCTTTGGCCTTTTCTTTTTCACTGTTGAAATTCAATTTCTTCTTAGTTTTATTTAGCTTAGAGGAAGGAGAGGGTCGATTAACTAGAGCTGGAGAGATATCTCTCCTCCTCCTCTTTCCACTTCTGGGATTAGAAGACTTCTTGAAATGAGGGATTTTTTTACCCTCTGGTTGTACCTCATTCTAAAAATCATCCCAGAACAAGAATTAATTCCACTCTTTGCCTCTTCTTTGCAACATCTCACAAACCAAAAGTTTAATCAGACTGTGGTGGGATAGTCTACCTACAACTTTATTGGGTTTGGCCTTGACTTGATGATCCATTTTGGATAAGCTTCTATGGAGAAAATAGGGAAGATTGAGTGGGTTTCTACCAGTCAAATGATTTATGAGTTTAAAATGGTAAATCATCACTCTGTTACATCGCCCTTCACAAGTTATATAGACCATTATGGCTTTCAATAAATGCTGCCATTTATCTTCAAGGAAACACACAGGGATGTCTTTCCTCTATATCAAACCTCTGTGTTTTGTTTTCAAATAAGACCTGAATTCAACATTCTTAGTGACAGTAGTTTTAAACCATTTTTCTCCAGTCCTGGGAAGCTCTGTCACTTCGGCTATGAGGGATTCATCTATCTTGAATTCATCTCTACCTATGATTGATTTATTTCCACTGAAATTAAGGCAAAGGCCTCTGCCACCTGCTGATGAGAACTCTGTAACTTTTTGCAAAAATTATAACACCTTGCATCCTTGAATAGTTGACATACCTCCGGGTGTGATTACAAGTAACTGATTTCGTCGAGCTCTTTCCTCAGGGTTGACCCTCCTTTCTTCATCTGCCACAATGCTTCTGTTCACCTATGATTGAAGAAACGGATTTCGGGGGAGAGTTACACAACATATAGTTAGGGAGATTTGGATTGGCTGTGATGGAAAAGAGAAAATTGAGGTGAGCTTTAGAACGTGGCACTGATTACAAGGGATGTGTCAGAACGGTTTGTGATTTTCAACAATCATGGTCGATAACTATAATGGTGGAGGGTATATAAGCATATGGATTGATGATACAACAATCCTAAAAAGATTCGCATATATCATATAGAGATTAGCTCCCGGTCATGAATGGTTCGTTATCTTGTCTTTTCGGTGGCTAATTTGCAATTATAAAAATTTAAACCCGACGGTTGAAACGTGTGAAAGGACGTGCTGACTCCTCCCCCGCTTCTATGATTTCGGTGGCTAAAATAGCCTTGAATTCCTTTGTTTAAGCTACTAAAAGCTAAGGCTTTCGGTGGCTAATTAACAATTGAAATGTTCACCTAAGCCATCGAAACCTGAGATTCGAATTAGATCAAATAAAAACTAAACAAAAGTTTATTTTTACTTTATTACATGCATAAAGCTTTCAAAAATGAGCTTTAAAAAATTAATAATGTATTTTTTAAAATACATCCTATCACCTAAAATGAAATAACTCAATTGATTTATTCGAGGAGATAACAAGCGGGACGAGAAAAGTACTTATTTTATTAATATCACAAAAGTAACTTACAATAGTGAGATCATCCACTGCTTCTCGAATCTGGTTCTAGGCTCCTCTTCAGCTATGCTCCAACTACTTTTGTGTATGATTCTCTTCACGCAATGGTTGTAAAAGGTTGGGGCAAAGGGAATGCAAAATTGGGTAGAGTTTCTTTATAATTATTTTTTCTCTTTCTAATGGGACCCCTACCCCTTATTTTATAGGCTAGAAAGGGATAGGTATTTGGTAGATTGACCAGCTATGGGCAGTCAAACGGTTTAGGTAACTTAGCCAAAACTGTGAGTTCCATATGCAACTTTCCATTTTTCGTGCTTTTGTAGGTATACGCAGGCTGTATTGGGTCAGCTAGCGTATGCACGCATGCAGTAGTGGAGTAGGGCACGTGTTCCTTAAAAAGGGGTGTTTTTAAGAAGAGTTGTTCAGTAGTGGCTTGAAATAAATGGAAAATGAGATGGCCTAATGCCAGGTATGCATGTATGGTGAAAATTAGGGTTATAATAGATGCCCCATAATGTATGAGGTCAAAAGAGCATATGATGGCCGAAATACATTATCAATCTCTACCAATGTACAAAACAAGTGAGCCCAGGGACCAGAGTTCGGGAGGTTCCATTTACAAAATAACAATTGTCTCACCGAGGTGTGCATGCCCATGCTCAGGATGAAATAAAATCATGGTTTCCAATCAAATACACTACAGATCCATGTCATATAAGTATATAAAGTGTAGCCACGAGAAATACACAACGGATCTACATCTCAAAAAAAAATATATACATGTATAGTATCCATCTTCCAGAAGATAATAATGCCTGATGGCTGGAGATGAGGCCTTCAAAGCTCAAGAAACAACTTAAAAATCTTCACAACTTGGGTAGGAGTGTAATATGAGTGTATGACTTCACTACTTAGAGGTCTTCGATGGCTTGTCAGGAACATACTAAATGATCTTGATGATCAGGCTAAGGGCTTCATTGATTTCAAACAAAGACTTGATTGGAATTTCGGGATGGCCGGGCATGAGGGAAAGAGACAAACTACAAAGGGGCCGAATCAATCTTGGTAAAAACTTCCCTTGGACAATAGCATGCCAAAAGATGAGACTCAAGCAACATGGTATTTGACATAATTTTACGATGCAGGAGGCAACACAAAATCTCCAAATGTTTGGAAGAATAACCAAATGGAGGAGGACATAGCTCTATGTAGCGAAAACAACTTCCTAAGGTCATGTTAAATCCCAAATCTTGACAAACAAACAGAAGGATGTGCTTTGTCCAAGGGCGACTCATTGTGATGCCAACAAAATAAAAATATTTTTCCCTTCCTCTTCTTGGGGTATATTTGATTTTTTGTCTTTTTCAATAATTTTGGAAATCTTGAGAAAGAATAAAAGAATTCTACGTTACAAAGGTGGATCGAGTGTCGCAGACATACTAGTTCCAAACGCAAGGAACATATGGATGCTTAGAGAAAAAAGATATATGCAGGAAAAGGACACTCAGGAAAAATCCTCTGTGGGCCAAGGTGTCAAGACACAGAGGAAAAATGCTACAGGGCTTGCATATGAGGCATGCTTCAGATGGTTAGGTTGAGGGCAACATGGAGCCGACATTAGGCCAAAGATGTAGTTATGCAAATGTGATTAATAAGACACAATAGTAACGTCCCTCGATGTGGTTTTAATGAGCCTAGAGAAGGTAAACTCGACGGTTTTTCATATTTAGAGAGTCTGAAAAAGCGTAAAAGGAGACTCCATTGGGGTACCGTTTTCGAAGGTAGTCTAGTCGATTCAAAAAAAGGGGTAAACTAGCACCAAAAAGACGTCTATATAAAACCATTTTAACGAGTGTGATAAAGACAAGAGCACTCGACAATTTTTTCATATTTAAGGAGTCTAAAAAAGGCTTAACTATGGACTCTGTATGGGATGTTATTCTGGACCATTTTAATGAGTGTGAAGGAACAAGGTCACTCGACAATCTTTCCAATTTTAGAAAGTATGAAAAGATCTTAACTATGGACTCTATGGGGGTTCCTTTTTCGTAAATTTAGTCCCTCAGGTCCGAAAAAGGGTAAAAATCATACCTGAGAATACTCTTCTAGGGAACCGAAGCTCCTATAGTATACCTTTTTTCGTACATTTGACCATCAGACTGAAAAAGGGGGAAAAAAAAGGGGAAAAGTACTGTTGGACAGACATGCCTTGAAATTTCAGTTTAGCGAGCATGAAGGTCAACAAGGTCACTCGGCAATATTTTCATTTTTAGAGGGTATGAAAAGGGATTAAAAGAAGACCCGTTGTGTTTTGGGAGTCTTGAGGGTGAGGTTAAGTGAGGTAATGAGTCATAAAAATGAGGCTCATACTCGTAATGAAGACAAACTAAAAAGGACTCCCCAACCTATAGTCATTAGTGACAGCATGGATGCCAAAATGCAACCAGGATCTACCTAGGGCGCCCATGTACAGATAGGCTCTACCACCATATTACGACAGTTCTAGATAAAAAAGAGGGTTCCTCTTCGCAATTCTATGGGATCGCTCCTATGGAAAAGAGAAAAAGACAACGAGGTGCAACCAATGGAAGTGGAAATTTATCTTACATGCACAAAGTTGAAAAAATGAATTTTCACCAAAAGACCTTTTAAATGACCCAAATCGATCAAAACATTTCAAATACACAAAGTAACACTTATTGTAACATCCCTTATGAAATTCTTGAACCATATAAAATGATTTTCAGATTAGAAAAAATGACAAAGGGGTCCAAAAAATGACAAAAAGTGGCCAAAAAGTCTATAAATAGAAGTTGGCAGCTCATTATCACCATTGCTAATTGAGAAATTGACTAAAAGCCAAAAATCCCCCTTTGTGAAAAGAGTTGATTCTGGGAGCCTCAGTGGAAGAAATGAACTTTTGCTTGCACCAAGTAAGTACATACTAACCCTTCTTGCAATTCAATTCTTCCTTTATGCATTTAATTTTGTTTTTTGGAGGGGTGCCTACCTTTAAAAAGGTCGACCGTACGTACACGCAGGCTGTCCTATGACAACTTGCATGTGCATGCAGGCTGTCCTATGATAGCCTACATGTGCAAGTGGGTTGTCCTATGACAACTTGCATGTGCACACAGGCAGGAGAAAAACTACACACGCGACTGTGCACACTAAAGCCCGTGTGTACCCTTCATTTTGTGGAAAAAATTTAAAAATTGCAAGAGTTAACCCTTTTGAACTTTGTCTATTACAGGATGTATGTTCATTGGAGAGAGAGAGAGCATGATGACATTGATATTTTGGTCGACGAGGACCCTGATTCTCTTGCCACATTGTTGCAATGTGGTTTGTTAAAGTTTTTCCATTGTCCTTTCATGTGGGCACAACCTAGGCTACTTAACGCCTTGGTTGATTATTGGCATCCTGACGCAGAGGCCTTCATGCTTGAGCGACAATTGTTGACTCCAATGACCGAGGATATCTAATTTCTGATTGGCTTCTCAAGGATAGGGGAACCAGTCAATTTTTTCACTTTTCCTTCCAGGCCTCTCAACATATCAGAGTTTATTGAACTCCATTGTGGAGCCGGCATAGAAAAAACGTGCACACAGTTGTCGATAAGAAAGATTTAAAAATTATCACTGAAAGTGATAGTGTTGCTCATTGGGTGGATCACTGGGTCTGCGTCTTTGCATCAGGATTCCCAGGCACACATGAATTGTGCAGTTCAATGCTTAAATGCACAAATTTTTAACCGAAACACCACATTAATGGATTGTATGAAAAGGAAGCTAACAGAGTGTTGAATGCGGAGACACAAAAACTTAGGGTTTGGGACTATTCTTTGTGCTTTCTTCTTCTTCGAGAGTGCCTAGTTTTAGTCCTAGAGAGACGATACGAGGGCACTAGGCCTCTCACCCCACGCTATGCAAATGGGCAGTGTTGTTGCTGCGACAGGGGGGAGGAAGGACTATTGAGGCCTTTGAAAACAATCTTTTTTCGTGGTGGGTGCGACATATTCCAACCATAGAGGACTACCCTTATGCCAGGATAAACTTCTCTAGAGATCCTAAGATGCTGGCACCTCTCGGAAAGGAGTGAGGAGAGATGGGTAAGTTTGTTTTTTGTTTTAGGAAGTTATTTAATTTTTATGTTTTTTCATATATATGAATTTTTTTGTGTACCAGAGTATCGGACAACTATGTATCTGTTCTATGCAAATGTGGGGCCAATGTGTCTAGCAGACTTTTCGAGGACTAGGCGACGTCCTCGACCAGAGGCAGGACCAACTGCGGCCAGTGGAACATCAACAACAGGGGGACCTCTAGCCGAAGAGGCTGAAAAGGTATTGAGACGAGTAGAGAGGAACCTCACCGTGCTTACTCAGATAATCCCCATGGTGGAGATCAAGGATCTCCCACCATCCGTGAAGACTCATGTTGTTGGGGTACCATGGACCTGGGTCCATATTTTTCGATGTCTAGCTAATGTTGTTGTTCACTATGAGAGAGCCCACATGCCCCACCCTTATCTTAGACTAGACTTATTACGTGCCGAGGGCTTTGTTTGTATATTTTTGAGGGCATAAGCCCCGTGACTCTTTACTGGACACATATAAATATTTTTTGAGGTGCTCATGCCTGCTTATGTACTCTGAAACTTTGCGATATATATATGCATATTTACATCTTTTTGTGTTTTATGGATTGCATTTATTTTTGAATGTATTTACATGTGTGTGTGTTTTTCTTACATGTGTGCAAGATGCCAATCTAATATATGATTATATAGAGTATTTGTAACTTGATTTAATCTCCTAGGAACATGGATATACATAATGTAATCAAAGCTTCATTCTAAGAGATGTACCCTAAGGAACCATCGATGTAGAGTAGGATCATGAATGTGGTAAACTCCATTTAACCAAGACACAACCAGCTGAGCATCTAAATAGACCCGGAGGTGAGAGATACCAAGCAACAAAATGTCACGAAGAAACTCAATAATTGCATTGTATTCGACGACATTGTTTGTGGTTTCACCTAAACAGATACCTCCTAAGGATAGCAAATGGCCCTAAGGTGTGAAAGTCTCCCAAGCTACGAAGGCAAGCCTCTGAGTGTGCCAGCTAGCATCGTCCGTGAACCTAATAAACACTTCTAATTCACTTGACATCTGCCTTAGTGAAAAAGATAACATAAAAAATGACACGTGCATAAAACCAAAAGACAAAACTAAAAATCAATACTACACAGACTATACATATGTTACAAAAAGTCACCCAAGGCAACCAACCTATGAGTAATAGTTCTTGAGGTAGAGCCCATTTCTAGGCTCCACCAAAACATTTCCCTCAAAGTCCACCAGACAATAAGCGCCCTTCTATAGTACTTCTTTCATGATGAAAGGTCCAAACCACATGGGTTTGATCTTATCTGCCCCTAGAGGGTCCTTATCTTGGTCATAGACCAAGACAAAGTCGCGTTCAGAGAAAATTTGAGGACGAACGCACCGATCATACGAACACTTGAATTTTTTTTGTGAGCCTCATTAGACAAGGCCACATCACGAAGCTATTCATTGAGTTGCTCAAGGTATAATAATCTCTCTTCAAGTGGTGAAGTGTTTGGCTATAACTGTACTTCCAACTTTAAAGATGGTATCTAACACTCTATGGGAAAGACTACTTCCAGCCTGTAAACGAGTTGAAAAGGTGAGAAATCAGTTGCAGTCTTAACAAACATTCGGTAATCCCATAATGCTGAGTATAACATCAAATGCCAATTTGACTTGGCCGAATTGATCATTCGTTGTAGAATTGTCTTAAGAGATTTATTGGCAAGTTCCACCTAACCATTCACTTGTGGGTAGTAGGGTGATAAATTTTCTTCCTGCAACCCAAGCTTTGACATTAAATCAGTCATCATTTTATTCTAAAAGTGACTTCCATGGTCAGTGACAATATCTCTCGGGTCGTCAAACTTTTCTATTATCTGATTGAACAAAAAGAGAGCTGATGTCTCCCTGTCATCTTTGAACGTTGGCATAGCTTCGACCCACTTAGTGAAGTAGTCTACTACTACAATGATATAGCAGTGCCCCCTTTCTGAAGGGGGGTTGCATGTAGTGTAATCAATCCCCCATTTAGTGAAGGGACCAATGGTAATAATGACAAACATGGGAGCAGGGTGTGCCCTCATCTCCTGAGAGAAGATCTGACACAGGTGGCACTTCTTGACTGATTCAACACAATCTTTGATTAATGGTGGCCAGAAGTAACTGGCTCGTAGAATCATTTGGGTTGTTTCCAACCTAGACCAATGATCCCCACATGCTCCCGTGTAGCAATCATTAAGCACGCTTTCCACTTCTTCATGAGTGAGGCATCGACGAAGGATGCAGTCTACACTTCAACGATACAAAGTGTCCTTGAGTATGAGATAGTTCTTGGCATGATGGCGTATATGGTGACGCTCATCACGAGAATCAGAGGCAGGGCACTTCAAAGTCTGGAGATATACAAGCACATCTCCATATTGGGGGTTGGAATATGCAATCAAAAACATGTCTCCTTTGATAGGCAACTAGTCAAGTATAACATCACCTGATTTGAATGGAAGTTCCAATATGAGTTCTGTGAATATCATCGACTTTTTGGATTTTGCCGAAACGAACTCCAAGTCAAATTCCTGGAGGATAACAGTCCATCTACTGATCTTTCCACTGATGACACATCGTGTAAATACATATTGAAATGGATTCACAATGGCAATGATGGTGGTCTTGCGAAACAAGATGTAGTGTGAAACAAGATGTAGTGATGGAACCATTGGACAGCATGGACTGCTGCCAATGCAAGTTTTTCAATGTGGGACTAATTGAGTTTGGTTCCAACCAGGCCTCGGATCAGGTAATAAATTATGTATTCTGAGAGAAAATCATCCTCTTTAACTAAGACCATACCGATGGTCGACTCCACAGTGACCAAGTACAATAAGAAATATTTATTATAATTGGGTGGCCAAAGAAGAGGGGTTTATATGAGGGAGCATTTCAATGCTGTGAAAGAGTGTTGAGATGCTTCATCCCAATGAAAAGGAACATCCTTCTTCAATAATCGCACAAAATCCTTTGTGATCTCGACATAGTTTGCGATGAAACGTCATAAAAAGTTTTATTTTCCCTACAAACTTTGAAGTTGAGGGATGGTGCATGGGGGAGGCAACTAAACTATTGCCTCTACCTTTAGAGGATCGAGCATGATTCCTATTGTCGAAAATATTAAACCTAGCAGATGAACTGATGTGATGCAAAAAATGCACTTGTTTGGATTCAAGAGGATTTGGTTGTAGCGACACCGTTCAAGGATAAGTCGGAGGTGTGTCGGATGATCATATCTCTTGCAAGATAATGACACTAAATCATCAAGATAAGCCTCGACTATGTGTGTGAGGTTGTGGAAAGCAAAAGAAATGGCCCACTGAAACGTAGCTCCAACATTTTCAAACCAAAAGGCATATTCCGATAAGTGAATGTACCCCATGGACAAATGAAAGCGGTTTTGTGTTGGTCTTCGGGTTTGATCTATATCTGATTGTATCCCTAAAAACCATCTATGAAAGAAAAGGCTTCCCAACTTGCGCATTCATCGACTATCTGTTCAATAAATGGTGTGGGGAAATTATCTTTTGGGTAGACCTTTTTAAATCATGGAAGTCCATACATGCACAAATCGTACCCTATTTTTTATTGACTGCCATGGGATTCAACACCCATTGAGTCAATTGGACGGGGTAGATGAAACCAACTTTAAGTAGTTTCTCTACTTCAGCCTTAATAGCTATTGTTTTCTTAGGATTGACCAGACAAAGATTCTACCGGACTGGCTTAGTATATGGATAAGTCGTGATTTCATGTTCAACGATTCTTGGATCTATGCCTGACATTTCCTCGTAAGACCAGGAAAACACATCATGGAATTCTTTAAATAAATCTGTGTAGTTTTGAATCTCCTCAGGGGAGCAATCCGCTCTGATGAAGATATTCTCCATGATGCCAGGGGTTATAGAGATGTCAATAGGTATCGTTTCATCTATTGTTTCCATATTTCCTTCAGCATAAATAGCATGCATTTCCAAAGGATTAATAGGACAAGCTTTATCTCCAGTCATAGTCAGAGTGAATTCACCTGCTTCAATTCATCTTAACTCTGGGAGGAAGTAAGATCTATGATGAAGATCATCCCAGGGTATGTCCGGACTAGTCATTGCCTCAATAATCACCTCGTCTAAGGGCAAGACTAAGTCTAAAGAATCTGTATCAGCAAGGTAACCTTGAGCCCAAATATGCTCGAGCACCAGATATAATTCTTGTGAAAGATTCGGGTCAGGGTCGGCGAAAGCTCGTTGAATAATCGAGTATACATCTTTTGTCACGGACAGAGGCATGGACATGCCATGGTGCTTCGTCCCTTTCATCATAGCTGATGGGGAAGGAAGTCCACGAATCATTAAAATACACCATGTGAAACGATGAGAGTTGAAAATTTTCGGGCCTGAGGCTGGTTGGGGACAACCAACATGAAATGGACATTGTCGGTCAGAAGCAGGTAATAGAAAGTACCCATAAAAGGTGGGCACAAACCAACCCCTACATTGACAATGTCGGGCTGAGGGTTATCAATCATTGGGACCATGGAGACTCTCGATGAAGGGTCAGAATGAGAGAAGGATAATTGATCAATGGTCATGATCCAACCCTCATGTGGAAATAGAAAGACTCAGAAAACTATTGCAACCACTACTTGCATAGCATAGGTCCAAATCCTTCCTAACAAGAGATTGTAGTCGAGAAACGCATCAACCACTTCAACTTCGACGCACACATTTTTCCCCCCTAATTGTATGGGGAAGGAGGGGATGATCCCATGTGGCCAGAAAGAATGAGCATTGAAAGTCGTAAGAAGAGTAGGTGACAGAGAGAAAACGGGTTGGCCGATGGCCTTCCAACATACTAAAGACATCACACATGTCGAGGCACCCTCATCAACCACTTTGCAGAAAATGTTCCAAGTAAACGTTTTCATGGTGTAAGCCACTACTATCTAAAAATCTACATGGTAAGGAAGATGAGGTTTTAAGTCAATCGCATCAAGCATGATTGTTTTCGGATTACAAGTCTTCATAGATCCTAAGGCAACTAACAGAGCCTTTCTCTGGGAAGGGAAACTCTAAAGGACTTCCAAAGCAGACATTACACAAGAGGTTTGTGACAAATCATCCACCATAGAGTAGTTATGGGCGACCCTTGCATTCAGATTGTGAGAAGCTTTCTTGAATGCTCCTTTTGGGATGTGTGTCATTGTTTCACCCAATGTCTTCTCAATATAAAGGGTAAGAGATGGGTTTTCGTATTCTTTACTCTTCTCATAGGTCCTTGTAATTCCTTAGTCACGTGTCCTATTTTCTATGTCAACGTTACCTTTCATCATGTATACATTCATAGACGAAGGATTACTCGAAGACGGGGGGGTCCCTGACTAACCCCCTTGGTGCTCGAAGAGGCTTGGGTTAGGTTTTTCCCATGTGGAAATGAGTTTGTTAACACAGCAGGTTGTTGTTGTGCCAATAACTTATGGGCCTCCACAAGTTGAGGGCACTGATGTGTCAGGTGGTCCTCCTTGCAAATATTACAAGGATACTTCGACTTCTTCTTTTCAATGTCGCCCCCACCAGCATTATTGGTAGGTTTCTTATCCCCCTTACCCTTGTTTCTTTGTTTCTTCTTTCTGTCAGGCTGTTGGGTGGCCTTTGGGTTTGTCATTTTCACACTGTGTACATCCAACTTTTGGGTCGAGGAAACAGTCGAACCAGTGGTCTGGATGGCCGCTATCTATTGTATCAAAAATTATTGCAATTAATTTGACAATGGATCAACGGGCTTCATTTGTGCTGAACCAATAATGTCGTCAACATGTGGTCCATACCTCTTTCTGGTCTTGTCAAGTATTGACCTCAGTGCATCTGGAAAAATTTCATAGAGTAAACCAGACTGAGAGTAAATCAGCTCTATTTGTTGAGCTCTCATTATTGCGTCTTCCTTGGAAAACACCTCGGATGTTGCGACGTCTTTAGATAATTGGGGTACTAAAGACTTAAGGAACCACTCTAGAAGGAATGTTTGTGGGACTAGCACTTTTATCAAACTCTTCTCCCATCTCCATTCTCGAATATGATCCAAGATATGGTTCGCTTTTGTCTGTTTGAAGTTGGCCAACAATTCATTGTCGACATAGTATCTCATAGGTAATTGGAAATGGTTTAAGAAATCCATTGCCAATTCACTGAAGGAAGAGTATTGTGAGCTATCGATCTCGATGTACCATTTCACAACACTCCCTATGATAGATCGTTGAAACAAACGCAGCTGGATGGAGTCGTCTCTCAAAGAGTTGGATGAGCACCATAAGTGGAAGGTAGTCACGTGATCGCCAGGATCTTTGTTAGGCTTGGCTTCGAACTTTGGAATGTCCGAAGGAAACTTGGTTGGCATAGGAGGCAAACTTGAATTGTGATAGATGGGGTCATTTAATAAGCTTTTCAAGTCTGGAAAATACAGGGTTTTCCAGAAATAGTAGTTTGGGTTGTGGATTGTATCTAGGGAAAAAAGATCCTGGAGTTTGGCTAGCACCAGTTTCTAGGAAAAGTTAGGTTGTTGGCCAGGGCTCTGGTAATAAGCATGGTCATGAATAGCATACGGATTCTGCGCTTATTGAGGCATCATCGGTTGATTCCCGAAATAGGACCTAAAGGGTTGGGCTTGCATCGCATTCCAAGAGTTTTGGGAAGGGTTTCCCCCTACCAATCGGGCGGGCATAGGCGTTGAGCCTTGACCGGGCTTCCACTAGGTATGGAAGGGGTTTCCCTCGATTGGAATCCCTGACAAGGGAACTATTCCCTGCCATGGATTCCAAGGTCCTTTTGAGGAAGGAATTCCTAAGTTTTCCCCCTGTGTGGGAATAGTACCCTATACAGGATGTGATTGTCCATAACCAAGGTTTCCCCCGGTCGAGACGGTAGCTGAAGAGAAAGCATTGTGACCAAACGCACTGAATAAAGAGAATGGTGTTGAACCAACCAACATGTTATAAGAAGGGAGTGCTTGACTACCTGCTCCAAATAAGTTTACATTTGGCTTGGCAGAATGTTGATGAACACCATCGAGCGAGGGGGACGAAGGGGGTATATGACCCCCATCATAAGGGAAAGCGATAAAGGGACCTGAAGTGCCCCCCATAGATCCTTACAGAGGAGCTTTGGAACTCCCTGCCCCTAAACCTAAAGTCTGTATATTGGAGGAGGAAATTAAAATACTCATACTCAAGCCAGGCATCCCATATGAGAGTGGAGGGCCTGTCTCACTCTGGGTAAATGGAGAAGTGATTGCTGCCATAGAAGGAATCGGACCACTACCTGAGGTAGACGAAGTTGAGACCATAGTGGCCTGAAATGACAACGGTTGGTAGGACGTGGAGCACCCACTGTAGTGACAGTCATGCAGGGAATATGAGTATTCCCAGAAGAAGTAACAGTGTTTGGTTCCATTGCTTCTTGAGACACTATCAGGAACTCATAAGGATAAAGTTGTATGATGACAGGCATTGATAGATTAGTGTTCGAAGGTTTGTATGGACCAAGAGTTTCCTCTCCAAGGT